>JAIPRM010014482.1:0-10731 GCA_025469315.1 Stegophylla sp. TES_Ste_2020
ATCCGATTTCAAAAAGTTATTGATCGAAACTTTTGGACAAGTATTTCTATACGAAAAAGTGTTAACAGAAAAAAAAAAATAAAAAAAATAAAAAATAAATAAACATCATTGTAAAAACACTAGCTTCTTCACTTTGTTCAGAATCTAAAACTACAAAAAATGACTTATATAATGAAATAATAACTTAAAAATTTTGAAAAATAACATTAGAAAGCAAAAAAATGCGAAATTAAATTTTCAAATTCTGAATCAGAGAGGCATGAAACGAATTTTTAGCTTGGAGAGCATTGCATAGGATTAAAGGAAAAAAAACGCATTTGTCATCAACATCCTATCTCTATAATTATAATATTTTGAAAAAAAACCCAAAACGTTGCTTGACATTCACCAAGTCGGAAACGCATAAATGTTGTATTTACGTGTCAAATTCGTTTACAGTAAAAAACACACACACACACACACACATCACGCGATTCGTAAATAAATTCCGATGTGGTGATAAATAATATATAAAGTGCACTTAAGTCCTATGCGCCCCATTTGACGCCGCCATTTTATTTTTCTCGGGCACGTTCTAATATTTACGACATTCGAAAAAAAAAAAAAAAGTACAGTTTCGAAAAATATTTATTCATATTGCACGAGAGAACACGGAAATATTTTTTCCATAGTTGTTTCACACGTCTCACTTAACGGGCGGCGAATTCGATTTCGAATTTCCGTGGAAGTTCAATCGCTCGAAAATCAGAACAATATTCAATTCTAGGGTAGTGCACTAAGGGTAGTCGTCTTACGGGGTAAGTGTGTTGTCCCCCCGTTTAAACATTATATTCAAGTTTTGAGCAAAACTTAATAATATATACTTCAGAATTGGCCGCCGCCAAACCACTATTCGGGTCAGGTGCCAGACCAGGACAATAATAGTTATCGAAATTCACCGGTTATTCAACAAGTTTAACCTATATATATATATATATAGGTTAAACTCGTACAGATTACAAAACTAATCCAATCACCACATATTATTCGTTTACTGACTTCATATTAGAAATTAATGCAGTGACGTGAACACCCAAGTCCCACTAATTAGATTGTGCGATAAATTATTTATAAAAAAATATTAATGATTATATGTAATATATATATAGGTATAATTAATCAGTCGATAATTAATAGAAAAAAAAACAGTAACAATATTTTGAATATTAATTACTGAATCATTAAGTACGCCGCTTTAATCTTCCAATTCAACAATTCGTATAAAGTTTGAAATTTATTTATTTTTTCGTATATAAATCATAAGATCCAACTGTATCGTTTTTTTTTTTTAAGAGTTTCTTGTACGTCGTCTTCTCCCCCATTGCATTCTGTTTGTTTAATATTTATCACGGCCTTATGTGTACCTCCTCTTCTCACTGTGAGTTAAGTAAGTTCTCGATTTTATCGAGGTGGAAAATAATATTCAATCTCGATTCCGCAGAGAAAACGCGAAAAGTTGCAAATGATTTGTAACAGTGTTTTAATGTTATGGGTACAATACGTTAACACAATGAGACACTGGATTCTTTAGCGCTGAAATTGGCTTTGTCTCCGTGAAGATAACTCGTCGTACACAGTGGTATAATATTATTTATTTTAAAAGAGTAATGTTTGGTAAAAACGTTTTGGAAGGTTTCAAATGGTTACACCTCCGCTCTTCACCCGTACACATCAAACCGAGTAGTCGGAATCAAACCTTCGAGAACGATAATACTATAAACACTAGAAATGTCTATTATCAAACTTCGTCCCCATGTGCATATTTTGGACTACCTTTGGCACTCTGATAATATTTTTGAAATAATGAGACTACCGTTTTGTTACTACTAAAATATTGTCAAAAATCATCTTATATGTATGATTTAATTAGTAATTATTTACCTGTTGCTAACAATGGGATGGTAACGGACTCCCATACTTTTTTTTCAACACAGATAACATAGATTTTCCAACGAAAAAAAAAGGTCCGTTATCACAGTAAAGGCCAAATTTATTTTGACTACTTTGTGCCAAAGTTTTTCGTATAATTTATGTTATCAATTATCTTACATTTTTTTATCTATATTAAGACGGAACTATTACAAAATTATTATTTTTTACTGTTCATAATAGTTTAGATAGATATTATATTTTATTGCTCTAAATTACATAAATAAAATAATCTTAAATATGGCTGGGGGTGGGAGTCAGGACCGGGGAACCATCTTCCTTGATTGCGCCACGGATTATAGTAATATAAATTCAATTTTTATTTAATTTCATTCAAGAGTTTCTTTGGTGACATACATTTTTGGAATTTTTTTTCGATGTAGGTACATTCATTTAGGGTCAAGTGATTTATTTAGTTACTTAAACGTTTCTGAAACTTTAAGAAATTATAGTAAAACACGAGTCATAATAATTACAGTTTTGATAATTTATTTTGATTTTTTGATAATTTATTTTTAAAAAAAAAAACAGACACTTGGGTATAGCTAAAACAGATATTATACTAGTAGTAAATTCTCTTTTTTTTTTTTTTTTTTGTTCAGATAATAAGGTCAGCGTAAGAGATTACACCAATTTTTTTTTATCAAATAAAAAAGACAAGGGAGTATGAGAGTTTACGTTTTTGGTCCCATTTGTCATCTCGATTAAATCTGCGTTTTTACTAAACCTACATTTTTCAGTCTCACCAAATTCACGATGACTTTGTTGCTCTTTTTTTTTATGGCTTTTGATAAAACACGTTATCTCGGGTCTCACGGCTTGATGTAACGCAGTATTATGCTATCGTAATTAAACGTCTAAATTAAAAAAGGCTTGAAACGTTTACTTACGAATTTTTTGATGGATGAATACGACCTTTCAAAATATTTTTTTTTTTTTCAAACGACTTAACTTTCACCCGGAGTTTCAACCATTATTTCAACGTGATAAAAATATAAAACTACCTAATTTTTATTAATAATTATAATAATTGCTTTCAAATGTTAACCGTCAAAGATTATACTACGGACGTGCATCTTAAAAAATTTGTTTTTAAAAAAAAAAAGAGTCTTTTATTCTGACGGATATTGGCGTACTTCTATCTTGAAATATATAATTTAAACACGCCTTAACGTCGCAAATCAATAATGGACTTATGGCTTGGAAGTAAAAAAAAACAAAACTACAACAATAATTGCCGCCGATGTAAGTGGCGTTTTTCCTTTTAAAATTTAATACAATTTAAATCTAGTATCGACATAACCGAGTAATAAAACTAATGATCAACTTTTATAAAAAAAATAAAAATAAATGATTATTTATACGCTAAAATGGCTAAAATAACTAATGTTTATAACGTAATTACATAATATTATGTGATCCAAATAAATACAACAAATTGAATGAGCTAAACTTGTTGCTAGTTAAATGTTTGATTCCTCCTACCGTGTGACACCCAATCACACTGGAATAGACTAAATTAAAAAATATATATATTGATAAACTTATATTTCCATCCTACTGTGTAAACTTTAAATGATTAATTAATTCAATAAACTTACATTTTAAATGCATATGTAAACACGAGGGTCGGGGACTACATGAAGCTTCACCTAGGGTTGTCAATTGTTTGTTCCTGATTGGTTGGTTTCACGATTTACGTCCTGGTGTCCTGAAAAGTTTTATCTCGAAACCCGAGGATGTCCTCCTCCGGTTTGAAATATTGTTTGTGAATAATAATGTTCGGTCAAATAAATTATAGTGTCAATCGTTAATGGCATTTGGGAGTTTATATGTCATTAATATTTCAACGACAGCTCATAACCAGTTTACTTTTAGCATAACAAATGTTATTAATTTCTAACTGATAATGCTTATTGTCTATTGATCGCTGCTCAATGTTTACAAAGTTGTATTGAGATAAAATAATGTCCACACATTTCAAAACAGAATAACCGATTTCCATAATAATAACATTTACGGATACATCGAGGGGCAGTGGTGCGCAACCAGGGGGGGGTTTGGGTGCCTGGACACCTCCCTTGAACCGTATTTATAGAAATTTTGTTCAATGAGCATTGAAAAAAATAAAAATCCTTTTAACTATACAATTTTATAACTTCTATTAATTCAGAAATATGTCAAGGTTAAAATAAACATAATATTTCAACATTGCTCATTATTTTATGAAACATTTATTTCATAAAATTGGGTCATCTATAGGAATTAGAACATCCATTACAAGTTATAATTGACTGAATAATGTATTATGGTATAGTAGAAACCAAAAATAAAGATATCCACTCAGAATAAGTATTATCGCTTAAAGTCTAATCAAATTATAGTTATCAGTCTACCAACTATCTATGTATAGTGTAGGTAGGAGAACATTTATTTTGAAGTTACCTGTAACGTATTTATGGTGAAAAATCCTTTTTAATTTTTAGACAAACTTAAAACATGCTTTGAAAATTCATATTGTCGAATTTTATTTTATCTACTTCGAATAATGTTATGAAAATGTTAACTAAGAAAAAAAGGCAATTAGATTTTGTTACGTGAAATTTAAGTTTAATGAATTCTCGTTAAGTGTCCATTAACATTGATTATAATTGATTTATAATTGAATAATTTATTATAGTATAGAAATTTATAGGTGGACATTTCCCCTTGAAAAAATTCTAGTTGCGCCACTGTCGAGCGAGGCAATAATATTGTAGAAAAACTTATCGATTAAGATAAACTTTAAATATGCTTTAAATAAATTAATCTAACCAATCGTATATTTTCTACAAATAATTAATTAATTAAACTTTTACCCGTAATAATTAAAACGTTAATTATTGGAAATCAGAAATTCAGATAAATGATAAATTCTACCTGTTGATACCGTGAAACTACAAAAATAAGTATCCTCATTATTACACGCGTGTTACATTTATAAAATACATTATTCATACATCACTGAGTACGCGAAAATTTTGTAAATTATTGTGATACATGTAATATTGTTCACAAAACGCCGATCTGATTTTATTCGATTATTTTAATTTGTTGTTATTTTCCTTTTTTTCTACTTTCCAGGTATAATATTTGACAGACACACACAACACGTTGACGAATTCAATGTGGTCTTATGATGTGTCCTTATGAACGAAGAATACGTGCACCCGCAACCCATTTCAGATGCCACCTACCTAGGAGCCGCCACCGTGCTGAGCGTCATCGGAATAGTCGGATGTCTGTTCAACGCGTGCGTCATATTCATTATGCTTAGGGATCCGCGGGTGAGCGTTTTAAACAGTGCACGTTATCAGTGCATGATATCACAAAAAAAAAAGTGTGTACTTCGCTCGTCGGCGTGTTCTTCGCACGTCGCGTGGGATTCCCTTGACGGGTGTATTGAATTTTAAAAAAAAGATAAATTATTTATTCAATAAAACGATTCGGAACGAAGAAAGTTAATAATATAAAAAAGAAAATATGTTAGAAAAATGTCCAAAATTTTTTTTACACATTTTTAAAATTTTCTTGCGCCAAAATCTTTTTTATAAGATTTTCTATCTATGTTTCAATTTTCATATAGTTCGGATCAAAAAATGATGGTTTCCGAGTCGTTTTTGTCAAATTTTGGGTAGTTTTTTGCAAAAAAAAAAAATTAAGAATTGAGAAATTCAAAAAATGACCTCTTTAAAATACCATCTAGAGGCAAATCCGGTTTCAAAAAGTTGCTAATCGAAACATTTAGCCAATTATTTCCATACGAAAAGTTGTACACAGAAAAAAAAATAAATAAAAAAAGAATAAACATCATTGTAAATACACTAGCTTTTTTCACTTCGTTCAGAATCTAAAAGCTGAACATACTTTGCACACCAAGTATGTTCTTCGCTCTTCGGGTGGGATACTATCGGGGTGGGTGTATTACATTTTAAAGAAACGATTAATTATTATTTTTCAATAAAACGATTCTCAGCAGAGCTTCGATTAAAATGCAATAATAATAATAATAATAATAATTGTCGATTAGGTAATATTTAACAAATGTTATGTCATAATTTTTGGTGCTTCATAATTGCGTATGTGTGTGTGTGCGTGCATGAGGTAATAAATATCTTTGGAAAAAATAAAAAAAAAAAAACAATAAAAATCTATTTTTATCAATTCATAAATTGTTGACCTTTCTGTAATTAGTGTAATAATTGTGGCATTATGGTATTTTTATGAGACTATTGGGTTTTGAGCTATTTATAGATTTTATTTTATTTTTCAATAATACGATCGACTCAAATTCCCTGTGATTTAAAAACTTACAAAAAACACAAAAAATTACCAATATTTCCAAAGTTCTGCACTTACCTTAAAATCGGTCAAACGCCTTTGAAAATCTAATGATGTGTGCTCGTGGCTACTATTAGTAATTGGTGAAAGTTTTAACTTTCTAATTAAATAATAATTATAATTTTTGAAGTTGTGCGAAAAAAATAAAATCGAAATTATGAAAATTCTGGTTATGACGTTTTATACCGGTTTTTTGTTTTAGTTTTTGAGTAGTCTAGACGTGCGTTTAGAAAAAGTGTTGAGAATTTTGAAAAATGACCTCCCAAAAGTATCATTTAGAAAACATTTCTGATAAGGTCAGTAGAAATAAAATATTGAAACATCTCAGAGAACTTAACTCCATAAAATCGCTATCATAAAAATTTTTCGAAAACAATAAAATAAAAAAGCCTAATATACCAGTAAGTACGATATCGTACTTCGCACCGTGGTATTCATCGCTCCTCCGGTGATACTTGATAAAGTGTTAAAGTTTAATGAAACTATAAAAATAATTTCTACAATAAAACGATAGAACTTCTGTTTATTATGTAAGTTCATTTTACTTAAAAACTTTCAAGTTTAATATTATTACAAAATAAATTTTAATTTTACTCAGCCTGTTTTATATTCTACTTTCAACTGAAAACATGAAAAAAAAAATATGATTTTAAGAGAAAAAAAATGTTTAAAAATTTAGAAAAATAAAATTTTTACTTATCAAAAAAATTAAACATATTATTGGTTATACATATTAAAATTTTCAAAAATTTAAATTAGTGGTTTAGAAAGACACTTTTGTAAATTTTTGAATAATTTTTCCCAAATTTTGAAATAACTATTGAGAATTTCGAAAAACCTATTCTCCAAAAAAGTACCGTCTTGAACAAATTAAACAAATCGCTGATCAAAACTGTAGGATAAGTATTTCTACAAAAAAAAAAACGCGTACACATAAAAATAAATATCACTGCAAAAACACTGGCTTTTTAACTTCATTCGGAATCCAAAATTAATTTTCTAATTTTTTTTTTTTACTAAAACACCAAAATTCAATCAAAATATGAAATATTTTTAGTCTTTTTTTTTTTTAATAAACTGAATTTGATTTTCTTCTATATTATCGTGAGACACGCCCTGTATACGGTCGTCCGAGCCCTGGAATTATAAAATAAATAACGATTATAAGACAATGTGATAATATGATAGTACTTAGAACGATTACTACTCAACTGTTTCCTTTTTTCCAGCTATGGACCCCTCAAAACGTGATAATATTCAATCTGGCATCATCCGACTTTGCCGTGTCCGTGCTGGGCAACCCGGTGACATTGGCTGCGGCTATCACCAAAGGGTGGATATTCGGACCTACCATTTGCGTCATATACGGTTTCTTCATGGCGCTATTGGGTAACTATGTAATTTTTTTTTTTTTTTTTTTTTGGTAAAATATAATAAACGATGATAAACCTTATTTTACGTGAAAACGGTACAGGTTTAACACAAATTTTAATGTTTTTAAGTGATTATGAAGAAAAAAAAAAAAAAAAAAACTGTGATTTTTCCAGGACATAGACAGCGTATTACACAGATTATAATATCGAGAATTACAATTTGTAATTGAAAAAATTTTTAAAAAAACATTATATTTCCTAAATTCCAATTAAATTTTTTTTTTTTTTTAACATTTTTGATCAGTCTGTATTATACTATTATTGTTGATAAGGAATCAAAATTCCAAATTTTCACTGCTATTTGTTTTGAAATTACGACTATATTACCAAAATCCATATCGTGATGATCTAGTTTACGGCCGTTTTTACCGTTTTTACTCAAATTTGAGATTAGTTTTTCTTTGTTTTTCGACAAACTATTGAGAACTTCTAAAAATGATTTCTTAAATGTATCATCTAGAGCCAAAGTGAGATGAAACATTTAATTAAATTTGCTCCACGAAAAAAACGTTTACAGGAATCCACTTAGGATTTAAATTTGAATACAAACATTTGAAACATAATTCGTTTTTAATACGCAGAATTCGTATTTATACTAGTGTAAGTTATATGTATTTTTGTGTTGAGCATCAAACAAAATGTGTAATTTGGTACCCTAAAACAATAGATTATGTTTTAAGTATCCAAATTTCATTGATCAAATTTTTGTTTGGGTCTATGAAAGAGAGTTGGGAAATTACTGTCAAAATTTTCTAATCTAAAAAATAAAATATACAAATTCTAATTACCCTTTTGGTTTTAGACTTGATGGAGCTAACACCAATCAAAGACACGTGTGTTTGAGGTCATACATCTCGTAATTTATGTACATAAAGTTTCGACTAAACGTAAATGCCTATAATTATGTATGTACTCAATTATATGAAACATATTTTGAAATTTTAAACTTATTGAAGAAAATGATTGCTAAAACGTATACGAAGTTAACTGAGTAAAAAAAAAAAAGAAGCATTTTCGTCCAAATATATATACATAATTTTGGTTCATTTTTAGATTCTGAATGAAGTGAAGAAGCTAGTGTTTTTACAATGATGTTTATTTTTTTATTTTTTTTTTTTTCTGTGTACAACTTTTCGTATAGAAATACTTGTCCAAAAGTTTCGATCAATAACTTTTTGAAACCGCATTTGCCTCTAGATTGTACTTTAAAGAGGTCATTTTTTGAATTTCTCAATTCTTCAATGTTTTTTTTGGAAAAAACTACCCAAAATTTGACAAAAACTACTCGAAAACCATCATTTTTTGATCAAAATTTTATGAAAATTTAAACATAGATAGAAAATCCTATAAAAAAGATTTTGGAGTAAGAAAATTTTGAAAATGTGAAAAAAAATTTTGGACATTTTTTTAAAATTTTTATTTTTCTTATATTATTAACTTCCTTCGTTCAGAATCGTTTTACTGAAGAAATGATTTATCGTTTCTTAAAAATTTAATACGCCCGACAAGAGAATACCACCCGTCGTGCGAAGTACACCCATCGTGCGAAGTATGTCCGGCTTTTTTTTTTTTTTTACGGTGAAAACGCCCAATTATACCTTCGTCACTACATGTTATATTTTATGTATTGCATAATATCGTTGATGATTACGTAGTACAAAAATGTTTTTCGACTTAATAGTATTGTTTTCGGGGAGCTCGAGCTAAGTTGAAATTTACCCCTTTGCTTTGCTGATGATATTATTAATAAATATTATAAATATTTCGTTCCTTTTTCCTCCATACATATTTACATAATATATCGGCTACGCCATTGGAAGTCACCTCGGCCGGTTGGTAATTAGTATATTATGTATACTATATACTATAATAAACACTGACTATTATAATACCTATACATAATTATAACACCGACAACACGGGTGACAGCGTAGCAGCGTGGTGAGGGATACGCAATTTCGTTAGTTAATACGGATTCATTGAGATCGTACGATAATTTATCACTTGAGCGTTGTTTTATCACAACCGCGGTGGAGTGTTGTAGGACATATTAATGTAATACTATACTCGTGTTACGTATATTATTATATATATATATATATATATATGTATAAGTATATTATTGTTCGTTCGCTGTAATATTTTATAATGTATTCTAGTGCGTGTGTTTGTTTCCTGTGAATTTTCTCCACATTATTATTAATTATTGTACGGGTACAACTCACGTACGTATACAACACAATAATATCCGTTGACGTGCGGTATTATTGAACTGTTTTTCACAACGATTTACGTTTTCACACATACTTTTTCATAAGTGCTGCACAGAACAGTCGCGAAAATATTTCTCATATTATTTTCTATTCGTGTTTAAATTTTCATAAAGTTTGGACTAAAAAGTGATGGTTTCCAAGTCTTTTTGTAAAATTTTGGGTAGTCCACCCCCTCAAAAAAAAAAAAAGTTGAAGAATTGAGAAATTCAAAAATTGTGACCTCTCTAAAGTACCAACTAGAGGCGAATTCGGTTTCAAAAATTTGCTGGTCAAGACTTACAGATAAGTAATTCCAAATGAAAAAGTGTATTCAGAAAAAAAAAATCAACATTATTGTACCTTATAGTACTACCTTCTTCCTTCATTCAGAATCTAATAAGTAAGAAAAACGTAAATTACTGTCATTAATAATCATTGTATATTACATTTTCATTTATTTGTAATATTAAAACAACATAATTTGTATTTATAATCGGTTATCAATATTTTAGACTCTGAATGAAGTGAAGAAGCTAGTGTTTTTACAATGATGTTTATTTTTTTATTTTTTTTTGTCTGTGTGCAACTTTTCGTATGGAAATACTTGTCCAAAAGTTTCGATCAATAACTTTTTGAAACCGCATTTGCCTCTAGATTGTACTTTAAAGAGGTCATTTTTTGAATTTCTCAATTCTTCA
>JAIPRM010014483.1:0-10730 GCA_025469315.1 Stegophylla sp. TES_Ste_2020
TTTTGAAAAAAATCTATAAGTAGAAGTATATGCTTTAAAAAGAGATCATAGCGTAACTAAAATGTTAAAAAAACAATTACTAGCCGGATATACAGTACAAAAAAAAAAAAAAGAAGTATAAAGATTCGTCAAAAAGAATACTGCAGATAGTCGATAATTTGTCAAACTTCTCCACTGATGAAGTATAACCAGGTATTGCCCACAATTTAAAACTGTACAAATTATTTGATACCTAGTAATAAAATTGATTTTATTTTTATTTTTAATATAAGTATATTCCTACTTTTAGAATTATAGTATAAAAACAGTTTTTTAAATTGATTTAATTTTTATTTTTATATAAATATATACCTAATTTTAGAATTATAGTACTTAAATAGTTCTTTAGTATTATAACATAAAAATCATATAGCCTTCGATAATTATTTTAAATTTAAAATGCGTCAAATTGACATTCATCGAAATTACACGCGACGAAATGTCGCATGCGTCGAAATGTCTTGCGCCAAAATGACCACGTCCAATTTGACGTGCGTCGAAATTACCGCGTTGAAATGACGGTGTACCAAAATATATATTTACAATAAAATCTATTCTTTAGTTATTATAAACGATTTCTACTGTATAATTAAATTAATTCATCTACAAAAAAAAAAAAAAAAAATATGGTATATTGATGAATACTTTTTATCTAGAATTTATTTCAATAAAATTTAGAATATGATTGCAAATTATGTAGATTTAATTATCTTACTTCGTTAAGAAAATAAAAATTAATTTCGAGTTATATAGATATTTAGTGATGTCACGAGATTTCCTCACGGATGGTTTAATTAATTTCCCATGACAATGAAATTACTTAACTTTTTGATAATATTACCATACAACGGCGCATGCGTAGAAAGAATTTTCTCTACTGTAAATCTGAATAAAACAAAAATAAGATGAGATGCAAACTATCTGCCAATTCTTTATCTGGAATTTTACATTCAAAAAATATTTTAAATAATTGACAAAAATCATGCTATAATATTTTAATATAGATGATGAAATGATGAAGAAACAATAATTTAATGTACTAATGTGTTATTATTTTGTTTGACAACAAAATATTGTTATTTTATGTGCGTGTTTTAATATTTTAAATATTTATATTCCTTGAACTTGTGACAAAAGTAATATCAATTAAGACTGGTACTTTTCAAACTTCTTCAATTATTATTAATATGTTATATCACTATTATTTTATTTTCTCTTCAAGTTATTTGCTTTATTTACGTGTTATTTATATTGTAAATTATAATATAACCTCTGTGGGTCCGGGGTTAGAATAGGACCACAGTAACTCCTGCTGATCGTAAGAGGCGATTAAAAGGAGGTAGCGGAGGGAAGCAGTAACCATTACTACCGACCATTGGCGATTTCTGCAACAGAACTAACGGCAAAGGAAGGAATTGGTGAGGCAGCTTGAAGTTACTCCAAGTAATGGCTCATCAACTGCGATGTGGAAGGAGAAGGAGTCCACCACATTAAAATTCCTAGTAAAGCAGTATGGATCAAGTAGAGGAAAATTTAGAAGTTACAGGAACAGATATACTCGGAAATATCAGTACCGGCAGGGAAAGATCCAAGGCTTCTCATGTCGTCATTAAGCGAAACCCATGGAAAAACATCGGAACGTGGAACGTTAGAACCATGCTAAATGCTAGCAAATTAGAGAATATTAAACTAGAAATGACGAGATTAGATATGGACATATTAGGTGTGAGCGAAGTTAGATGGTCAGGAAATGGTGATTTCTGGTCAGACGACTACCGCGTTATCTATTCTGGTGATGAAACACCAGGACGAGCGGGTGTAGGATTTATTATAAATAAGAAATGGGGCCACCAAATAGTGAACATAATAACATATAACGATAGGCTTATATTGATTAAACTTAGAGCGAAACCAAATGATATAGTACTAATCCAAGTGTATTTTCCCACATCAGATGCAGAGGATGACGCTATAGAAGAGGTCTATTCTGGCCTAGAAGAGCTTTGCAAACTAGCAAAAGGAGAAGATAATTTAATAATAATGGGTGATTGGAATGGTATAGTAGGAGAAGGTGCAGAGGGTCAAGAAGTAGGTGCATTCGGTCTAGGAACTAGAAATGAAAGAGGAGACCGCCTTGTAGACTTCTGTAAGCAACTTGATATGACCATAACTAATACATTTCAAAATATTCACCGCAGAAAAAGATATACTTGGAAAATGCCAGGGGATATCGGAAGATATCAAATCGACTATATCATAGTGAGGAAGAGATTCAGGAATCAAGTACATAGATGCAAAACATACCCAGGCGCTGATGTGAACAGCGACCATAATCTTCTCATGATGAAATGTAATGTAGTGTATAAGAAACTAACAAGAAGAATTCAAACAACAAAGAAATATGACTTGAGAATGCTAAAAGATAATACCACAAATACAGCCTATACATCCTACACCAATGAAAAATTAAAATTAAACCTGCTATTACCAAGTGACACTACGGAAGACAAATGGAATAAAATAAAGGATGCTATGCATAATGCAGCCAGCAACACGTTGAAAAGAAATTCACCAGAGCCTAGGAAACCATGGATAAACGATAACATTATAAGAGATATTGAAGAGAGAAGGAAATATAAAAACGCCAAGGATTATCATGGAATACGGAGATATAAAGAGATGAAGAACAAAATTAATAGAGAGGCAAAATTGGCAAGAGAGAAATGGTTGGAAGAAAAGTGTCAAGAAGTGGAACAATTGCTTAGGAATAACAGGTTGGATCAAGCGTTTAACATAATTAAGAAATTCTTTCGAGGAAAAACGAAACTAAACAGCAGAATAAGAGACATAGATGGAAACTTGATACTGGACAACGACAAAATAGCAACAAAATGGAAACAATATATGGAAGCTCTATACCAGGAAGGAGAAGCAGCTAGTTTCAATAATAATAATAATCCAGATATGCAAGGAGAAGTAATCTTAAGAGACGAGTTCAACAGAACTTTAAAGTTAATGAAAACAGGTAAAACAGCCGGTACGACGATATAGCAATGGAACTTATTCAAAATGCGAGTACAGAATTACATGATGAACTATTCAAATTAGTGAATGATATATACAATACAGGAGAAATCCCAAAAGACTTCAAGGAAAGCATTATAATACCTATACCTGAAAAAGCAACGGCAGATAAATGCAATGAATTCAGAACAATAAGTTTAATAGCACACGCAGCCAAAATCCTAGTAAAGATAATAGGCACCCGAATTGAGAGCATAGTAGAAAAAGAGTTAAGCGACGACCAATTTTCGGGTTCAGAAAGAACAAAGGTACTAGAGAGGCAATCTTAAGCTTAAGAATATTGATAGAAAAACAAATAGAATTTAATAAAGACACATTTATAGCGTTTATAGATTTGGAAAAAGCTTTCGATAAGGTGCCATGGAAAGATCTATTCTATACTTTAGAAGAAATAGGGGCTGACTACAAAGATAGAAGGATAATATATAATTTATACAAAGACCAATCAGCTACAATAAAAGTTACAGATAAAACAGAGACGATGATAATCAGGAAGGGTATAAGACAAGGATGTCCACTCTCGCCAGCGCTATTTAATATTTACGTCGAACAGCCTATTAAAGAAATTAGAGAAACACTTCTCAGAAATAAAATAGGCATAAAAGTGGGTGGAGAAATAATATCCTTCTTAAGATTGGCTGACGATATTGCACTCCTAGCTAACAAGGAGCATGATTTGGAGAGAGCGCTGGATGAATTGGCGAGGTGCTTCCAAAAATATCAGCTGATTATCAACTGGCAAAAAATCAGACAGAATCCGTAGAAATTATATTCAAACAGGGAATCAGCTGCTTGAACAAGTGGAATATTTTAAATACCTAGGCAGTTTAATCAACCAAGATGGAAGATGTGTCGTGGAAATAAGATCCAGAATCGTACAGGCGAAGTCAGCGTTTATGAAGAAGAAAAATTTGTTATGCTCCAATAGGATGAGTATTAGAGTGAGGAAACGCTTCATTAAAGTGTATGTATGGAGTGTGGCACTATATGGCTGCGAAACATGGATTCTGAATAAGGCAGAACAACGAACACTTAGCATACTCAATGAAATAGATGAAGGCAGAGAGATTCTCATAACCATCAGAGAAAGACGATGGAACATGATTGGTCAAATATTGAGGCATGAAAATGAGCTAATCTACAGAATAATAGAAGGGAAAATGGAAGGTAAAAGGGGCCAAGGACGTCCAAGAACTTCATTTGTCAAACAAATAATTTCCGATGCTAGACTATCAAGTTACGCCGAACTGAAGAGGTTAGCTGGGAACAGAGAAGAGTGGAGAGCGCATGTCCAACTGCAAAACCAACCTTAAGGGTTGAATACCAAGAAGAAGAAGAATATTTATATCAGAATCAGTTGTTATAAAAAGAATATCATCAAAACTTTGTTACTTTTCAAACTCTTAAAATTATTATTTATAATGTAGATATTACTCTTTTTTGATAACTAGAAGGATTTAATATTGTTCTATTTGTATATTTGAAAGATGAATAAAAATAAAAATTATGTATTTTGTCATTATTAATTCAGATTTTATCAGTATATTCTAAGAGATTTGTTGTATCATTGTATCAAACACTAATAATTTATAAAGTATAAATAATGTCACATGTGTGATGTAAATTGTAATATAATATAATAATTGGTAAAAACTAAAAATTGTAATTTAACCTTTGTGGTTAATTTATTATATACAATTATGATAATTGATGGTCATCGTTAAAACGTTATAAGATGTCATTTGATTCATGACTAAATATGTCATACATTTATTTTTATTTTCAAAGGCCCGTTTCACATGGACGCGTTTCATGCGCGCGCGTATCATACGTTTTGGATTCTACTATTTAAATTGACTGTTTCACTTATGGTAAGTGTCCATAGTCCATTTGAGATTAAATAGTCTCGAAACTAAAATCACAAATGTATTTGAGCTTGAGAGTACTCTCAGAGACAAGTCGTTAGATGGTAGACGCCTACGATACGCGACGCATTTTTTGAGACGCGAGACAAACGCGTCCTCGTACGCGACACATATCATACTCACACGTACAAGATATTACATGACGTTATGACAGGTTTCACATGGTGCGTTTTATGCGTGGCGCTGATCAACTTTTAAAATTATTTTCATTTGTGTTTCTCTACCTCACACATCAAAAATTGAAAATAGCATAAGTATTTATTCTATTAAGAACTTTAATATTGTTCTTATTTAAATAAAATATTTACTTCCGTAAATTTAATATGGATACAGAAAGAATCATTATTGAGGTAGAAAGTCATGCTAATCTTTGGAATACTGCTGATGAAACCTACAAGGATAGAGATTTAAAAATAAAAGCTTGGGAGGATGTGACAAATAAAGTAGTGGCCATGTATGACACTATGTCCAAAGGAGATCAGAAAAAAGCAGGTAAGTAAAATAAAATACTATTTTAGTTTTTGTTTCTTGTTTTTGAAGTATTTATTTTATAATTTTTTACCTGAGAAAAATATGTAGTATTATAATATAATATATGTAGAGTATAATATGTAGAACAGTATGACATAAATACATAGTTACAGGCAACTTCGAATGTATGAATATAGATAAGAATATTGTCTAATCTAATTATTAAGCTCCTATTAGCTGTTAAAATACAAATGGTTAATAAATTAATTTTAGGTAAAGTACATATTAATAGATATGTAGTTATACTTGTTTTTTAAATAATAATACCAGGTAAGAAATAAAAGTCGCTTTTTGTTTTGCTTATTCATATTTACTTTTAATTTTTAAACAATATATGTACGATAGGTGTTCACTATCCTGCAGCAAAACTAATAATGACAATAATATGTATAATATGAAATAATTCAACCCAGCTACTCTGAAACGCGCGTTTGTACGCATGTATGTGGATACAAAATAGAGTAAGGCCCGTTTCACAGCTCCGCGTATGGTACGCGCGCTGATGAAAACGCGTGTACGACGCGTTTGAATAATGGCTTATTTCAAATACACCGTTTCACAGGCACGCGTACCATGCGCGAGCGTAAAATTGTCGGCGCGTACGTCATGATGCATACTCGTGGATCGTCGGTCGCGCGTACGGTGCACGTGCCGACGAGTCATGACATTTTATGAACATGTTCACAACGACGCGTTTCGAACGCGCGACGTCTGCGTAATTATTAATTATTAATTTATTTTGTCTTCGTCCTTGTGGTAAGAAGTAAGCACTTGCACCCTTGCGCAAAATGTCACTAAATATTGATACAGAACGTCTTATTAGTGAAGTAGAAGTGAGAAGACATCTTTGGCACGCTGGTGATGAGAATTACAAAGATCGTGATATAAGGATCAAAAGTTGGCAAGAAATAACGAGTATTGCCATAAAAGAATATAATGAATTTAATTATTCTGAGCAAAAACAAGCTGGTAAGTACCGAGATATTACATATTACATGATGTACTTATTTAACAGAAGTATTTTTGATATATAAGTTTAATAAGCTAATTAGAAGTAAGACAAGTAAAATAAACGCTACAAATTTAGTAAAATCATAAAGTAATCGGTACTTAATAAAAAAATGTGTTAGTGAGTAAGCTATAAACCGTTTAGTTACTGAATACCATCTAGTAATTAAACAAAGTTATATTATAAATACAATAATTATAAACTTATTTAATACACTTAACTCATTAATAAATCATTTTGTGTTGCCATTCAACCTTTCCTTTCACAAATGAATAACTATGAAAAATTAATAAATGACGCGTACAATACGCGGAAGCTGTGAAACAATACTTTGGCGCGCTTTTAAGTGACGCGTATTTTAAAACGCGCGTTTTCATCAGCGCGCGTACCATACGCAGAGCTGTGAAACGGGCCTAACGTTTTCATACGCGTCGTACACGCGTTTTTACAAGTGCGCGTACGATACGCGTCCATGTGAAACGGGCCTTATGTGCGGTATCTATACATTTATAGTGTGACTTGGGGGTCCGGCTTGAATAAAAAAAAAAAAATTGTCCCTACTTCTGAGGAATTAGCGAGATTATTCAAAACTTTTTAATAATACATTCGAAACTTTAATTTTATTTGATTTGTCAATAATGAGTCATTTCGCTGCAAACATCAAACAACGGTTGACGTAAAATATGAAGACGTACGAGTATGAAATTAATGACTGAGTAAGCTTATGATTTTATAACGATGTTTATTTTTATATGGTAAACACTGTTTTGGGTACAAATACTGGTTTTCAAAAGTTTTATCCAGGTATTTTTTAGATTCATGCAGTAAAATTCGTTACGGTGGAATATAATATTTCTGTATTACAGATTATTTTTAGTTTTTCGTTAGTTCAAATTATAAACTAGTTTTCTGGTATAACCATAAATACCTAGAAAATCCACACTATAATCTAAATACACAAAAGCTACACCTTATAACAAATAACTCAAACTATTAAAACTGTTAGTAGCTCTAAAACCAGTGTCTAAACATTTTTAATGAAAACACTTACTGTCCTATGATACATTTCCCTCAGTCGGCCATCTCGTGAGGCTGTGTAAATCTGTTTTAGGTCGTTGGATACGGCCAGACCATTAATCACCTGGTTGGGGAATACGATATCTGTAACGTGTTTGCCCGCATACAGATCAAACCAGCAAATGCGACCTTGCGCGTCGCTCGAGATCAGTTTCCAGTCTTCTTTGGCCCACAGCAGATCGGTCACCTGCAAAAAGTGCATCGCTGTGTTACTATAGGGAGGCACAGATCCTAGAATTACGATAGTCGAGGGGCACATCAAGATTATTAAAATAAATTAGTAAATTTATACAATTATGACAAAGAAAACTCATCCGGTTTATCATAGAACAGTTTTTAAGAAAAACTTACCAAAATCAATTAAATTAAATTTTACATTTTCTAAATGCTAATAATAATAATAAAAAATATTTCAGAGGCATAAGCTCCTCTAATTTAATCCGACTCTACGTCTACTTTTACCTGCAACATCTTAATTTATTAAAACAACAGTTGTATACATATTATTTTCAAATCAAACTTATAAATAGATGATCACAAGTAAAAAATGTTTCAATAATAATAAAAGTGATCTACCTATTTTAAATGTTTATACAAAAATTCTAATTAATTAATTTTAAAAAAATCACAAATTTATTTGAAATTTTGCCATGTCACAAAATTTGCCGCCCAGAGCTATAGCCATGTGTAGCCCTAGGGCAAGTACATCCCTGCAGGCTTCTGGCTTCAAGAGTTTCTTAAAGCAACAATTTATTTTTCACATTGAATTTGGAGCGTTTTGCTAGAAGTGGGTATGAGGACTTCTGTCTGAAGTTTAACAGAAGACGTTTTTATTTTATATGCTTGACACAAGTTAAGTATTTATTGGAAATCAAGCTTAAGTATTTAATGCTAGTAGTCGCTGGTATAATTTTGTTAGACAAAAAAAAGCGAAGGAGAGCCTTGTTTAAGAGTAAAAGTTATTTGTGCAGACTTTTCCTACTATTATAATATGTTAATTCATTAAAACTTTTATTAGGTATTACAATAACAATATTATTTACTACTTAATAATTATTATAATAATGTAATATGTTATATGTATTCAAGATGACGTTCTATTTTGGACTTTTGTTTGACATATAAAGTAATCGTTCAAGAAAATATACTGTTATTAGCATGTGGCAATGTATATAGATATGTTAATAAGCTGTCGGGTAGGCAAAGGCCCACCCTGAGAGATAAATATTTTTAATTGTATGTAAGATTAAATTAATTTTATTTTAATTATATGATTAAAATAAATAGCAGCGATAGAAATTATTTATAAGTGTATTTGATAAAATTAAAATATGTAACTTTATACTTGACAAATAACCATTATAATGTTAAACAAAACGCATTCTTTAAATTTAAGCTACAAGTAGCTAGGAAAAATACCTATTATTGGTGTTAATAACATTTTATTAATTATGTTCGAATAGACTTTGTTACATTCTGGAAACAAATATAATCAATTATGCTGAAGAGTCCTACAAACTCATAGCGAAAGTAATCGCAAGATTACTATTTCTTTTTTTATCGCATGACCCGTATTGTGGATCACCAAAATTCACAACACAACAAGAACAAAAAGAAGAAAAATTGATAGTATCTCTTTATCTCGAGATTCTATCCAATCACAATCCAAAACCTTGTTTTACAAAAAAGTCCTTTTCTGAGCATGACCGCATACGGCTTCTAGCCACCACACCTACAACTACACGCCAATACAAACCCGACTCCATGACCTGGGCCAACTTAACTGCCTAAAAATTCACACGCACTTACACTCTACACACACTAAATTAATCCCACCCTACCACCACTAATTAATGCGCAAGCGAGGTGTTCGCGCCGACGCTGCGAAGACACGGTAATGCAATTACGGCGACCACAACGACGTCGATGTTCCTTATCTGTTTCCCTTGTCCTGTGTATATATATTTTAATTAATTGTTGTTTTTGTCGTTTAATTATATCATTTTTGTTGTAATTTTAATTATCATTATTTTTAATTAATACCTGTTGTCTTTGTCGTTACCATATGTAAATTATTTATCTTTATTATTATTATTATTGTTAATTATTACGGCCAACGCCCTTTATTTTGAATTTTTGTCTGTCGTGTCTTGTATGCCATTGCGGCAACAATAAAATCTTGTTTCATTCGCCTTTTCGGCACTATTATAGTATTCTTTTGTTTGTTGTTTCCGTGTTCGCCAGTTCGGCAACACATAAAATATATTATATATATTAAAATAAAATTATTCGAGTTATTGTAATTGGAATTAGTTATTAGTGTTGTGAAAATTATTCGTATCCAAACCTATTTGTCTCACACTTTCACGCCACACTAGTGGTCACTTTTATTGTTTGGTGACGCGCCGGACATTCAAATTTGGGTAAATATTATATTTTGTCACCTGTTGGTCGCGTTGTCACTTTGGGCGACATCCGCTGCGGGTTTGGATTGTCATCACGCCACGTATTTATATTTTCTACCCACGACGGGATTGGTGTCAAAACAAGTCCGCGTAAGTCCGCCAGCACCCACGGAGGGTGTGTGAGAGGCTGCCTGGGTCAATCATTAGTTACCGTATTGTGTTACCACCATCTCTAGTCCAGTTACCATCGTCCATATTTATAAGTTAGTTCGTAAGTTGTATTTGATAGTTTTAGTTGTAAGGTTTGTCCAATTTTGTGAGCTCTGTGGTCATTGCACCAAACCGAACCGACCACAGAGACTCCCCCCTTATATTTAAACTCTACGTCATAGCTCCATCTGAAATTAGAAGATGAGTAATCACCGATATAGAAAAAACCAAACAGATAAAGAACGAAAGACATCCTATGTTCGGACATAAAATCACGAACACAAGACTTAAATCTCGAAAAAGTTTCCTACAAACAGCGAAAAAACTGCACGAATCTCCACAAAAAGCTATACTGCAAAAGTGGCAAAATGAGCTACAACCGGAAGAACTGATTCAAGCTACACAACAACTCCCATTGGGTGGACACCTTCCATGGCCATTATGGAAAAC
>JAIPRM010014484.1:0-10730 GCA_025469315.1 Stegophylla sp. TES_Ste_2020
TGATCAAATCTTTTTGAAATTTTTATGAATTTTTTTAGTAACTATTTTTAGTGGTTGGTGAAAATTTCAAGTCTTTTGCTGCATTATTTTAGAAGTTATTTCAAAAAGTAATTTTCAATTTTACGGAAATTGCGCTATTCGCATATTTTGCCGTTTTTTGAAATTTTTTTTTCAGTTTTTTCGCATTTTTAAAAAAAATATTGAGAAATTTGAAAAATGACCTCTCAAAAGTACCATCTGGGTTCGATTTTGGATCTATAGAGTTACTGATCGAAACTTTTGGACCAGTATTTCTATACAAAAAAGTGTTTACAGATGAAGAAAAAAAAAATAAACATCATTGTAAAAACATAATTTTCTTCACTTTCGTTCAGAATCTAAAAGTACTTTTAATTTAAAAGTCATCATCATCATCATCATCATCATATTATGGTAGACAGATCGTTGATGTACGACTATAGAGTACACGTTTAAGCGCCGGGATTCGACGAAACGTTGGCCGGCCGGAGAAATGAGAAAATATATATTCCATTGCACAACACGGTGAAATTCGTTCGAATTCGTGTTTTCTTTCAGAACCTTTTCGCTTGTGTTTTTCACAGCGACCACTTTCGACCAGTGCAAACAATTTCATAAATCAACCCGGGAGTCGGACACAGGGGGGGACACCGTTTTCCGACGAGTTCTGCCCGGTTCACATTATCTTGTCACGACCTTTTTACACCGAAATAAAAACAATAGGTTTTTCTCGAGGCTTTTTATGAACCCACACAAATAAACACATAATAGGTCACTACGCGGGCTTAAAGAATAGGCAACGAACTAACTCGAGGTCAAAACTAACCCAGCGTTTCTCAAACTATGGGTCGCTGCTCATTAACGAAAAAGGAATATAATAAGGAGAAAATATCTAAATAAATAATAAACATAAAAATGACTAAATATACAAAAATTAATAACAATAAATTTAAAATATTTTTAACGAAACGTTGTTTTTCAGTGTACTACTGCAATAAATTTTGTTAGTTTTTTACTACTGCTACTACTAATAACATTAATTTTATCATTATATTCAATATTTTGTCAGCTTGTATTTATTTATAGTTAATTCTGAATTATAAATATTTTAATTAAAAGATTATTTGTAATTAACGACAATAAGTATTGAGCATTCTGTAATAATTTTTTTCGCCTATGTTAAATAATAAAATTGTTTATAAACAAATTACCATTAATGTTACTCTATTATACCTACTTGATTTTATTATTTTTTTTTTTTTTGTGGAGGAAATGGGTCGCTTAGTCAACAAAAAATAAATTTATGGGTCGTCATTGTAAAAAGATTAGGAAACACTGAACTAATATAACCAGACAACTGCAGGCGAGTGTAATATCGCGGTAACTTTATCTTAAATCCGCAAATCTCGTTTGGACGAATTTCGTGGTAAACGGTTTAGTAAAGATTACGAAAAATTAAAATCGTTTTACTCGACTGTCTGCATAGCGATTTCGGTGCACTTAATAAAGAAATCGATTTTTTTCAATTATTGAAAATTGGTATCAACAGCTATGGTTATATTATAACATGAAACACCAACGCAGTGCTAAATTTAAACAATATTGTCCAATTTAAATTCAATTAAGTCCGCGACTGTCTTCGGTCGGACGACTGTAATTTTCGTCGAAACTGCATTGTGCGAAAAACTGATTATCGATTTAAGTCGTCTTAAAGAACGAAAAACAATTTTATTGGATTAAATATAATTTAACAATTTTAATGTCTGTATTTCTTTTTACTCTAATTGTGTATTAATTAAGTTAATTATTCGTTTATACACGCTATTATTTTAGTTAGATTTTAAACTCACCGTCCCTTATCATAGCTCTCATTGCGGTGGTTTCGATTTTTTAATTATTTTTTTTTAAAAAAAAAAATTTTTTTTTTTTTATAAATTAAAAAAAAAAAAAAAAAAAAAAAAAAAAAGCTGCACATGCATTCGCATCATGGGTATTCTTAGCACCTCAGGTGAGATACTCTTGGCGAGTTACTGAATTTTAAAGAAACGAAAAGTCATTTCTTCAATAAAATGCTTCTGAGCGAAGTATCAGCTAATGTACAAAAATAGTAATTGTCAATATGTTTAACAATTGTTATTTAATAATAAAATTATGCATATGCAATTCATTATTCGTATAAATGATCAAGTTTGCATAATAAGTGCTAGTATCACCAAGTGGTCAAAATTCGACCAAATAATATTAATTTCGTTGCATGTGATTGTGTGATTGTACATTTCCAATATTTTCAAAATGCTATACTTAACTCCAAATTAATCAAATGTTTTTAAAATTTGTATGAAATGTTCTCGTGATCATTTTTAGTAGTTGGTGGAAGTTTCAAGTTCTAGCTATATTTTTTTGAAATTATGTTTAAAAAAAATATTTAATTTTTATGAAAATTCCAGCAATAACTTAATTTTCCATTTTTTGTCAATTTTTATTTACTTACTCAATTTTTACAAATTTTCCTCGTTTTTGAAAAACTATTAAGAAATTTGAAAAATGACCTGTTTAAAGTACCATCTAGTTGTGATTATGAATCTATAGAAATACTGGTCGAATTTATTTATATACGAAAAAGTGTTTACATAAAGAGAAAAAAATAAATATCATTGCAAAATCGTAAGCTTTTTCGCTTCACCCAGAATTTAAAATAGATAAAAATAATATTAATTTATATATGTCATAAATTGGGTAGTATAACTAAAGTGTTCGGTTAGTTTAAAAAAAACTATATACCATATTATTAGCAAAAACAATCATTTCAAATGATATCAATACCCAATTCGAATAAATAACGTGATAAATTTCATATAATTTAACACTTTGACTGGGTACGCTATACATATCAATCAAATTACTTTGGTCCGTATAATTAATTGTTACAGTCAAAACTCTGAAAATTAATTTTAGAAAAAAATAAGTTAAATAGAACAATTTTATAGCGCAGTATAATTTATTATCTAAATTAAATACACTTCTTTATTTATTTTAAAACATTATTTATTTTAAAACGAGAAAAACTAAATATCACGACATATTTTATAACTGCATAGAATTTAAGTTTTTCTTAAAACTACTCTTTGTAGTTTGTTGAAATGCAAGCATTTGTCATAATAAACCAAAAACGTTCTGACAATAATAGAAAAACTGAAAAAAGGTGGTTGGAACGATAAATTTATCACATTTACCAGAATTATTGGTTAGATTTTACAGTGGCAAACAATTTATCATTTAAACTAAACATTTTAGTTGTCATACAAAATAACTAGTCAGCATAAATGCTAATTAAATTTATTATATTGACAGTAACAAAATAGGCTTGACTACTTGAGTATTAAGATCGTTTGGATTACACTGATGGAATTTTTAATGTTGTGAAGTTAGAAAATGGTTCCTATTTACTATTATTTGACAGTGCGCCCTGACGATACGTCGACCGTCAGGGGTTGAGTGATGATATTTCATCGTCATGTGAGTATCGTGCACGACTTTTTTTCATATTATAAGAATTATTACCACATACGCGAGGGTATCGATTTACGGTCAGGGCACTAACCGTAGAAGGTTGAACTTTTTCCTGTTTACTTAAGTCTTTCGTCTAAACTTCTAAAGTTTCGAATTCAGTTGTGCACTTGGAATTTAAACGAACAACGACTAGTAGCGCCGTACTCGACTTTGAAAGTTAATATTATTATGAAAATCGATTTTCTCACCGTCGGAATTCATTTAAATAAATAATGAGACTAGGAGACTGAAATGTTGTCCGCGAACGGTTTCCTCGACGGTTCTTTTATTCGCGCGGGGCGTTTACAGATCGAATTAGAGAGAGAGAGAGAGAGAGAGAGAGAGAGAGAGCGACATTGAGAAATTTTCTCCGGAAATACATTACCCGCGAATATTCGGTTTGAATAAAAACGATAATCCGAATAAACTGTCATGTCATATTATATTATTATTATACCGTCGTCGTCGTCGTGTAGCTGTGCCATCGATCCATCACAAGTGTAATGAGATTAAATGCAATGTTATTATTTTATTATTACGGTATTCCCTGAAGTGCGAAGCGGCAACGCCGCCGTGACGAGCAGATATATCGCTCGACACAGACGTGTCTTGACTAGAAGATTGGATTATATTGCTCGTGGCAACGATCGATTTTATTCCCCACATAAATAATGAAGAAAATAAAACTCTGTAAAATTTAACAACTTTTATCTATCTTAATATTATGTTTTGTCGAGCAAAGATGACTAAAAACGATTTAGATAAAAATAAATATAATATTTCAGAACGCAATAATTTCGTCTAGAGCAGCGGTTCCCAACCGGGGGTACTAAAGATGATTTCAAGGGGTACGCGGAAATAAATGGGTAATGGCGGGAAAAGTTGAATTTGATTTATTTAAACGATTCATTTTTAGGAAATATGCAATTTATGTTATTAAAGTCGAAAAGCTTCTGTCACGAATAAAAACTTAACCATCGACTTATTTTTTGACACAGTTTATAGATTATGGAATGTATATCTTATATAAATATATGTTATTATGTAGCAATTAATGAGTGCAATTTGAAGACGTGAAAAAAAAATGTTGGAAAGTTTTTACCAGTATTTTTTTCTCATCAAAATATATTTTTTCTTGTTCTCGGTTAATAATGGGATATAAAAATAGCTGAGTAAAATTCAAATTTTTGATAATTATAATAAATTTTATAATTGTTGAGTCTTTAAATAAACAGAAGCACCACTCAGAATCGTTTCATTGAAGAAATTGTTTATTATTTCTTTAAAATTCAGTACATCCACCAAGAGCATCGCGCGGAGCAAAAAATACTCATTTGACTTTTTATTTACACATTTTATGATCAGTTATAAGAAAAAAGTTTAAAAGTTACACTTGAATCATAAGGGTTACGAGGTTACACATTTTATGATCAGTTATAAGAAAAAAGTTTAAAAGTTACACTTGAATCATAAGGGTTAAGTAAAATATAAAGATGATTACAATTATTATTTGTCTTGATAAATAAAAGGATTACTATTATTTGACATTTATATAAGTAAAAAAAAAAAAAAATCAATACTACGCCAGAAGTGCATTACATTTTAGTGGTCCTCAACTTTCTTCACGGCGACCACGATACCGTAATTAAAATCCAAATAAATGGTGACTTACATAAATCTATTGACGGAATTTTTATGGTAATAATAATATAATCAATTATTATCTAGTTGATACTTTTGTGAGGTCATTTTTGAAATTCTTAATATTTTTTCTAAGCTAGAAAGTTGAATCTCTCACCTACTAATAAAAATAGTCACACATTTACCTCATAAAATGTTCAAAAACATATGACTAATTTTGAGATAAGTACGCAACTTTGGAAAAATGGTAAATTTCTCATTTTTTTAAAGTTTTTATTCGTAAAATTTTAATGTCTGGATGTTATTTAAACCTGCAAATTTAACACAAACATACTTGATATTCAAATGTATTACCAACGGTACTAAAAACATTTAAAAATTTTAAGTCAGCATTTTTTTTTATAGCTTTTTAAAGTTAGCATTTTGACAGAATTCAATAGTTTTAAATACAATTACACTCTTGAACGCATATAAAAAATAGCTTTTTACGGATGAGTAATTCAAAGTTTTTTTATAAGGTTTTGACAGAATTCATTAGTTTTATATAAAATTATACGCTTGAATGCATATAAAATATAATTGGTTCATCCAACCTTTATGAAACTTAGTACATAAATAGAAAATTACATTGTAAATATTTTGAAGGAAAACATTTTTTTACGGATGAAAAATTAAAAATTTTACAAGATTTTGATTTGAAAAAAAAAATCGGAAAAATTAACTATAAATATTAAAATACTATAAATGAAAATGGATATGGATTACTTTGTTTAATATAATAATTGGTCTATTTCTGGACATTTGAAAAAAGTAGTGGATTTTATTCGTCTTTATTATTGAAAATAAATGTGAAATCTATAAATAGTTCAAACTCAAAACCCAAATATTCTTATAAAAGCACCAAAATGCCAATTAAAAGAAAGTTGGTGATTTATGAATTTATAAAAATAAATTATTAATGTTTTTAACATTTTTATAAAGATATTTATTATTTGACATTCGCACACAAAAAATTATCGAATACCCGTCATTATTAAATAACAATAATTGTTAAATATAACCTAATCGACATTTATTATTATTGTATATTAACTGAAGCTTCACTCAGAATCGTTTTATTAAATAAATATTAATCGTTTCTTTAAAATTTAACACAACCACCTAGAATATCCCATCCAAGGTAAGAAAAATATCCATGGCGCGATAATATTATGTCCAGCTTTTTTTTTTTTTTTATTTAGAATTTGTAGAAACAATATTATTCTCGGCACTTAATTAATGCGTTAGTTTCACAGAACGAAAGAAGAAATTCATTATATACATAAGAATATAAAATTGATTTAATTTATATCACTAAGCTTAAATGATTGAAAAAAAAAAATAACGCAGAGTGTATGTTTGGTTGTTGAGAGGAGAAAATGGGTTGAATATTAAAATTTAAAAGTAATGTTAGAGAAGTAGAAAAGAGATGTTAAATTGGTGCAATTGAATGATAATTTAGAGCGATTTAAGGGATTATGAAGATTGTCACAAATCATAGGATTGGCGAGGAGGGTACAGAGAGAATAATCGTTCAATGATACTTTGAAAGAACGGGCAAGAAGTAAGGCACGGCCAAATTGGAGACGGGAGAAGGACGTTACAGATTTTCTAAGACAGATTAAGATTGTTGAACGAGAATCGGAGTGGAATTTTCGGAGTAATTGTTTTATACCAGTTGGCGAAATTGGGAGGAAATATAACATTTTCATTTGTAGACTACCTACTGAAAAAAAAAACCCATAAGATTCTCAAAAATATCCAGAGATGGAAATTTTTCAATTACAGTAATTTCAATTAGGTACTCATATAATTTTTAATTGGTATTTACTTACAAAATATTGATGTTATTAATTGTAAATGGTAATTTATTAAATCATATTTATGTAAATTAGTAATTAAAAATTACCAATAATTACTTTTTTATCATAAATACAATATTAAATTAGTCAGAATTTCACAGTTATTAGTATTTTAAGTATTATCTAACGGTCCACACCGATGTTACCTAAAATGTTATGTCAATATAATAAGTAAGTATTGTACAGGTCTACAGTTAAATATAGTACAATTTGTTCAATACGCACAGATAAAATTTTTTTTTTCATTTTTATTCGTTACTGTTTCCAAATTAACTAAACTACAAAGAATGCCAGTGAATTTGATTGTGATTAAAAAAATTTCAATCAACAAATTTTTGATAGTACTTTTTTAAGGTAAAATATTCAATAATATAAACTATAATTTTTATTTATTCAATTTGTAATTGTAAGTAATTCGATTATGCGTAATTGGTAATTTGTAATTAAACGGCTTATTTTTATGAAATGAAAGAGACTAAAATTTGAAGGTAAATATGCATTTTTCGACTTTTTATATTTAGATGATACATCAATAGTTTTAATAAACTTGCAAATTACACGAAATCATTTTAGAGAAAATATTTAATGTGTAATAAGCTCTAATTTCATGTCCAAAATCAGAAGTTCCAAGTACTCATTAATATTGAATATAATTTGTTCAGTACAAATTAGTGTTGCATTAGCACAAAATAGTTATTCAACATTTAGAACGTATTATGTGTTATATGTACTTGCATTTCCTTTTATTGTAATAAATTATAAGTCAATACATTTAAATATGCGTTTATTATACATTTTTTGATACCTCATACACAATATGTATTTCACAACTTGTATACGCATATGTTGTATAAGCTGAACTTAACATGTTATAAGGAGGGGGAGGGGTTGCTCTATTTTCTCTCCCTTCTTAAACATCATGTATAACTGCCACTGTAATATTATATGACACAAAAAGCGAAGCGAATTGAGTGGTTATTATTTTTTTTTTTTTACGAGGGTGGTACTTGTCCTCAGTGCTCCCCCCTCGGATTTACCCTTGCCAACACGAGTCATTTTACCTTGAGATATCAAAACTTACCACGAGTATAGAGTAAAGGTTATAAGAATATAGTAAAATATTATGCAACTAACTTTAAATTTTGTCGTTTCTGTACACGAGTATTATAATAATAATAATATTTACATTTGTAATATCAGCACGCGTTCTGTTTAATATTTCATTTATAATTACACACTATAGTTAATGTCTGGATAATCTCGCATGTGGCAGTGTAAAATAATGTTAATTTAAATTATTAAGAGGTACTGATTATTATTATTATTATTATTATATACATAAATGCGGTAATATTATAACACGCGGGTACGCACGCACACAAAATAATGTTTTGCGATATACTCTATGAGGTCACGTCGTCCCCTACCCCCTTAAAGCTGCGAGATTGATTTATATTTAATTTAGGTACACGTCACGACTTTAAAGTCGGGTATTAATTTTAAAAAATAAAAAATAATCCAACAATAACATAACGCAACGTTACACAAATACATAATAATGGACGATAAATATTCAGAAACGACATAACATATTTTATGTTTCATGGTATTTAAACGTATTCACTACATTTCTGAAATTTTGTCACATTTCTCTAAGGCTCCAATGATTCCCAATCGGAGTGCCACGAACTTTCATCAAGGATGCCTCAAAATAATTGTATAAAATATACCTATTTTTGAAGAAAAAATAATTTCATGAAAAATATAATGTGCGTGTATAATACCACAGATTATATAAAACCTAGTGTGTTTTATTTATATAGAATCGGGATTTTTGGATCCATATTGAAAAAATTCACACTTATATTGGCAAAAGAACTCTAAAAATATTACTACAGTTTTCAACATCGTATTTATGTGAACAAGAATTTTCCACACTTGAAAATGTAAAGACTTTTAAAAGAATAAAACTCGAATCTGTTGAAGAAAGATATAACTCTCAACAATTCGATCAAGAATGAAATGTTTGTGTCAAAAAAAACAAGCTTAAGTGTCGCATTAGTTTTATAATTTTGATTGTATTTAATTCTTAATTACTTAAATTGTTTAATTATAATTGAAATTATGTATTATTCTTATTCTTATACGTATCTTAATTGTTGTATTTTTTTGTAATATTATATTTTGTAAAAGGTATTACCCACCTGCGTTGAGCACACAACGACTAAATAAATAAGTTACCTTATTGTAAATTAATCCGAATAATATTATACAATTATAATTAAATTTGAAAATAAAGTGTTAACGTTAAATGTAGGTATCTATTAATTTGTTTTATAAAATATAACATGTGTAGGTATATTAGGTATATACTATTTTGTCACTTTTGGTCATACTTAGTAAAAGTAAAAACAAAATTACAAAGTATAAATATTAAAACACATGACATATTAATACAGAGTATAAAGATTAGGATAACTCTGAATTTTTAGAAAATATTTTAAGGTGCCATGACACAAAGAAGGTTGGGAACCTCTGCTTTAAGTGGTATATCTATGGTGTAGCGATTGAATTTGAATTTAAATTTCATTTTATTTTAAATTCTCGTAGTGACAACTGTAATTTGTAATAAAAAATAATTTTAATAAAATACCCGAAACTTTTAGCAATCGTAATCCACCTTACCAAAAACAAGAAAAAACTCGAAAAGTAAATGTTTTTGGGAAGTTTTGTAGAATGCAAGAAAGCAGAAGTGCCGTTTAGTTTCCAAAGCGAATAGGGCCTATAGCCCTCCAATAGAGTTTTTGTCCTTATTAGTTTTTATTATTATAAACCGTTTTGGAAATATAAAAATTATAATTTAGAATTTATTCGTTATAAAATTAATGTACCCCAGTTTTATGTACATGATAAGTTATGAAATGAGACTTGATAATATTATTCACGAAATTTAACCTTTTTGAACTAAGTACAGAAATATTATAAATTCGGAATTTAAATGCATGTAAAAAACAATTATTCGAGCTAATCGTTATGAAATTTGCTGCATAGGAAGATAGAAAAAAACTGTGTGGATAGTAATTTTTACCTTCAATATGAATAAAATATAACATTTCTTAATATTCGTTTTTTTTTTTATATATATATTACATTATATTAAAATTATAAACAGAGATTCACTCAGTCGTATTTCAATATTTATTATCAAGCATTGGATTCAACTTTAAATCAATTTAAGGTGCCACCGCCATTATCTTATCCGAGGAGTGAACAATACCCATGGCGTTCGGTTTTTCGCATTTTATACATGACTTTATACACTGGCTTACGCCAGTAGTAAGGTGGACAGAATATTGGAGGTCACACATTTTGTGTCAAAAGGTCACAGTTCCACGAGGAGCTTCACCACTCTCCCCAATAATAATAATAATAGTAACTTTTGTGAATAAAATATACATAAATAAATTAAAAAAAAAAAACCGGACATACTTCGTACGATGGGTGTACTTCACACGACGGGTGGTATTCTCTTGACGGACGTATTAAATTTTAAAGAAACGATAAATCATTTCTTCAGTAAAACGATTCTGAACGAAGGAAGTTAATAATATAAGAAAAAAA
>JAIPRM010014485.1:0-10729 GCA_025469315.1 Stegophylla sp. TES_Ste_2020
AAAAAAATTATCATGATAAGAAAAATTTGATAGTAAATGTTTGTAAACATTGACCCATCTACAAATGGCCGCCTACTCACTGGAAAGTCTGAAATCGGCTATCTAGTACATTATATATATCTATGGTTATAGTGCATAAATATTGATTTACGATAATTAGAACCGCATTTCACTTTATTTTATTAAGATGTTTATATTTTATTGTAATTTGAAACTATTTATGGAGTATTCATTAGGTGTATGTGAATATATGAAAATCAATTTTTGTTTTTTGTTAATGTTATATGTAACAAAATAATTTTTAGTTTGATTCTTCAAAACTGATAATTATTATTGTGCATTAGTTGAAGGTTTGCTCAGAGTCGATTTATTGAAGAAATGATTATCGTTTTTTTAAAATTCAACACACCCATCAAGAGTACCTTACCTAAGGTGCAAAGTACACATTTTTTATTTTTCTGCGAACACTTTTTCATAAAGTAATACTTTTCCAAATGCCTCAATCAGCATCTTTTTTAAACCAAATTTGCCTATAGTTGGTGCTTTAAAGAGGTCATTTTTTTAATTTCTCAATTCTTCAATTTTTTTATTTTGGGAAAAACTACCCAAAATTTGACAAAAAAGACTCTGAAACCATTATTTTTTGATCCAAACTTCATGAAAATTTTAACATAGATAGATAATAGCATAAGAAACATTTTGGCAGAAGAAAATTATGAAAATGTAAAGTAAAATGTTGAGCATTTTTCTAATGTTATTTTTCTCATTGATACTTTTTCCTTTCTTTATTTTTTAAACAAAAGCAGCAAAGTAAAGTGTAGACAAGAAAACGGAACATGCTTTGCACCACAGATATTCTTTGCTTTTTGGGTCAGATACTCTTAGCGGGAAAGTTGAAAATGACAACTATTATTGTTTTAGATTCAGAATGAAGTGAAGAAGCTAGTATTTTTACAATGATGTTTATTTTTTTTTCTGTGTACAACTTTTCGTTTAGAAATACTTGTCCAAAAGTTTCGATCAATAATTTTTTGAAACAGATTTGCCTCTAGATTGTACTTTAGAGAGGTCATTTTTTGAATTTCTCAATTCTTCAATTTTTTTTTTGAAAAAACTACCCAAAATTTGACAAAAACAACTCGAAAACCATCATTTTTAGATCCGAATTTTATGAAAATTTAAACATAGATAGAAAATCCTATAAAAAGATTCTGGCGCAAGAAAATTTTGAAAATGTGAAAAATTTTTTTGGACATTTTCGAAAATTTTTTTTTTTTCTTGTATTATTAACTTCCTTTGTTCAGAATTGTTTTACTGAAGAAATGATTTATCGTTTCTTTAAAATTTAATACGCCCGTCAAGAGAATACCACCCATCGTACGAAGTATGTCCGGCTTTTTTATATCACTAATTTCCTTTGTTCAGAATCATCTTACTAATGAAATGATTTATCATTTCTTTAAAATTTTATATATCCGCCAATAGTATCTAACCCAAGGAGCTAAGAATATCAGTGGTGCAAAGTATGTTAAACTATATATATCTTGAAAACAAAACTATCTTCTCTATACTATAATTAGATTTTATAACATATTAAACAATGCATACATAACAATTTACATAAATATAAATGGTTGTGGAGAATCGGTCTCGTTTGGGCGCGATAATGTGTTTTCCGTTTAAACCTATTCTATTTTGAGTGTTGTGGTTGTTGTCCCGATCTGTTGCATTTTATTGGTTCCCGACAAAATACATAGTATGATCCTAACAACCTTAGAGAAAATTTTGATTAATAACACTGGAAATCCACATACATAATTTATAACTAAAATTATTAAAAATCATTGAAATTTAAAATAAGTATCTACTATTTTATTATGATTTAGTTGAAAATTTATCAAGAAATTAAGTTTATAAATATAATTTAATTTTTCTTAAGAAGGCCACCTAGGTCTTCTGCTAATAGAATCTTTTACATCACCTATGAGCTTGCAAGTAGTCTTTATATTTTTATACTAAATAATTTATTTTATGATCTCCCTTCTTTACTTCTACATTCATTTGCACCACTATTATTACTACCTCTGACTTAACTATTTTTATAATATATCATCTAAACCACCTTAGTATTTACTTATATATAGTAGTTATACACCAAAAATAAATTGTAAAGTGTACCTTTTCACCAACTGAATTTGGATCACAACTGTGGTTAAGAAATCTAGTCAAATTTCCTTTGAAAGTAGAATCAATTATTTCATCAGAATTTAACTGAACCATGTAGTTAAGATCAGCATACTTTTTGTTTCTTAAACGATTACACATTTCATCATAATTAATAACTTCACCAACATATTCATTTATTAAAACACCTCTAAAAACAAAAATAAAATATTTTAAATTAGCATCACAATACAATATTTAGTAAGTATAAATAATTTAATATATTAAAATTTGCATACTTTGGAATATCTTCAACAGCACAAATACCATAGCCTTTATTTTGAGTTTTGATAATATTGGTTCTTTTAAATTGTTTATTTTGAAATTGTTTATTAGTGCAATATGATTTAAGAGAACAACCTGAACCACTAGAAAATACAAATACATATAAATGTATGGTAATAATAAACTAAAATTAACAAATTTATTTAGTTACCATTCAACTTTAAGTAATCGATTAAGGCATCGATCATCACAACCAGTAATCCCTTCAATTATATCTTCTTTAGATAATGTACACTCACAATAATCATTTATATCACCAGATATTACTCTAAAATAATAATAAAATTAAATTAAAAAAATGGTTGTTTATACTTCGCATTATGGGTATTCTTTCCCCATCTGCTGGTGAGCTGAACTTTAAGGTGCCTGTACATTGTAGATTTTTTTTCGTAGAGTTACTCTAGCTAGAGCTCGCTAGATTAAGTCTAGAAGTGTACACAACATATAGAGCGCTCTAGAGGTTGCCTCTCTAGGATCTAGGTAGACTAACTAGAGTAGATGAAAATCTACAATGTACACAGAGATAAGACACTATAGCTAGATCAGTCTAGATCTATTTGTTTAGTTGAATAGACCAAATAGAGCACGTGGTAATATTTGAACAGTTTTTTCGATATTGTTTTGTTTTTTATACATTTTCTTTTGCATTCATTTTTGGACATTCGTATGAAATTTTCATACAAAGTGGTATCTTCTACACTCATTTATTTCAGTAACTTTGCGTGCGCTCCTTCGTCATCTCTTTTTGATATCCAATTTCTCACCCACAACCTCTTCGTTTTTTTCGATTTTATTTCATGTTTTTTTTTAATGAAACTACACACTATAATTGCAGCTGCAACACATTTGCGGTCCGACATTTTTCGTACAAAGAAAACGAACTAACAGCCAAAATGTTTTCTCAAGAACTATCTAGACTATCAAGTTGTTAGACTAATGTACATGGGCCGTAGACTTATCTAGGTAGATTTGATCTATACGCTCTCTATGACTGCTTTAATTAGAGCACATTTCTCTATAGTGTAAACACATTTCTAGTGCAGTCTAGCTAGACCGATCTAACTTTAGCTGTATTTTAGTCTACGGTGTACAGGCACCTTTAAAGAAATGATAAATTATTTCTTCAAAAAAATGATTCTAAGTGGAGCTTCAGTTAATTATACAGAATAGTTGCAAGTTTAAATTAAGTATATTTAACAATTTAATAACAGAATAATTTATGTCAATTTCATTATTTGTGAGAATGATCAATTTTACGATATTTGGAAATAGAACTCTTAATATATTTTGACCTATCTATCTATATAGTGTAAATAATAATTGAGAATACTCAATATATTTGCACAATCATACAATTTGAACTTTTCTTTTTTTAGTTTGTTGAAAATTGCAATACACTTTTGCTGTCTCTGACTTTTTTACTAATCTAAGGGTTCTCTGGACATGAAAATTTGGGAACTACTGCCTTAAAAAATTTTCAGTCTACAGAATCATTATTTTCAAAGTTATAGTGAAAAAACTCAAAATTTAAATTTTTACTTAAAATCAGTGTAAGTTTTATCAATAAAGAACAAAAAAAAAAAAAAAAAATAGAAAAAAATAGTTAAACCATAAAAATTCATGAAAAATATCGAGAAAATAGTAAGTGGTAAAAAGTGCAGATTGTTACTGAAAAAAAGATACATTGAATAACAATTTTTGAGATTTTTCAGACCCGTTAGACATATTATATTTAAGTAGGATTGAATTATATGCTCAACTCACAATATCATTACTTGGTCAAAATTTAGGTAAAAAAAAACAAAATATTAATAAAATTCTATATTTCTTAAAAATTGATTAGTTTTGTCAGTCTATGTTATATTATTATTGATAATGAGATAAAATTTCAAGTTTCTAGTAATAATAAATTTGAAGTAAATGGCTATTTTTCTAAAATCAATTTTATGAAATTCTAATTTGTACTATATTTTACCATTTTTATTCGATGTTTCAAAAGTTTTTTTTCGCACATTACAAAATGATTGAGAATTTTGAAAAATGACCTCTTTGAAAAGTACAATGCGGGCAAAATACTCTATCGGAAACCTATCCAACACCGTAATGGTGCGAACATTGAGTAGAATAAGTATTTGCATAAAAATAAAATATCCTAAAACCACTATTTGCACCACTTAGAATGTAAAATGACAGCAGTTTAAATATCACAATAAATACTTTAATAATCATACCTTTTTTTCAGCTTACGTAATGCAGGTATTTCAGAAGGTGGATATAATTTTAAATTTTGTCTGAAAAAAATTAGAATTATATTTAATATTAAATAGTAACACAATTTAATTTTATAAAAATTCATATTGTTTTGATATTTAGTAAAATAATTTTACATATTTAATTTAAAAGGATCAAAACCATCTCATAACGTGCATATTACTCTTAAAAGGAATAAATTATTTTAGGTTATTTAACATTTTGAATTTATAAGAATCTACTGTTATGTTTATAAGAAATCTAATTAATTTGTTATATAATACTTAAAGAATTTTGTAATTATGTTACTTACTTATTAGGTCTATATACATTTTCATTAACTAATGTGAAATTAGTAGACTTTAATTTTTTATCAAATGCTTCATCATTTATTCGGGCTTTGTATAACTGATTTTTATGTTCATTATAAATTTCATCAGCTACTTGACTATAATCAACTTCTGAAATTTTTATATCATCCAGTATTTCTATACAATTACTTTTAGGTTTAATCCTTTTAGATTGTCTCCTTTTTTTGGGAGAAACATTTTTCTTAGGTTTTTGTAATTTAAAAGTAAAGACTACATTGTTTTCTAATTTCTTTAAATCATCAAGACTTTTACAACGCTTGATAGTATTATTAGTTTTTTCCATTGGGTAATCAACACTTTTTGAACGTATTTTTCTGTATTTATTATTGGGACTAAATCTAACATTTTCATATCCAGATAAAGACAATTTAGGCGACACTAAACTAATAATATTCTGTATCTTTTCTTTATCACCTTCAATAGTTTGTAAATTCAACTCAGATGTTTTATTTAATTTAGAAGGATCGATTGATATTTTGCTAAAATTGTTTATTTTTAATAATTTGTTATTTTGTATACAAACATCATTACAATAAATAGTATTAATAACTGAACAATTTAATACTTCGGAAGTATTTTCATTTACTTTTTCTTTATTAGTCGGTTTGTCTTCTACACATAATTGTCCATCATTCATAGATGGAGATTTTCTATCTGATAGTGAATCATTTAAATTTAAGCAATTATTTTCGTTAGAAATATTGTAGTCCATTTTCAGTATATTATTATCTACTAATTTATCTGTAGATGAAAATGTAAACCCCCATGACAAGGAGGCTCTTCGATTAGGTTTTGGTGATAATTGTTCAATATTTTCACTTAAATCAACACTTTTTGATTTTTTCATTGATTGACCAAATTTGCTATTGTTCCAATTTATTGAAGGATTTAAACTAATGATTTCAGATTCTTGCAAAATATTACCATTATATTGGTCTTCTAAAATAGTATCATTAGTATTTAACACTTCTTTTTTTTTTTTTCCTTTTTTGTTAGATATTTTTATAGTATTTTTTTTTTTTTTATTCGTTTTTAATCCATGTAATTGTCTATAATCAGTTCTGTTAGTACTAATCCTACGAGATCTTCTTAATTTCACAGATTTCAGTTCAGAACTATGATCAGTACTTTCATTTAAATCACTAGTTGATAAATCTGTAATAGTGTCAGACATATCTAATGAAGACTGTGACTCATCCATCATCATTTCCATTTGACAAGATTGTGTCCATCGAGATTTCACTTTTACTGGCTTTTGGTAATCCATTGGTGAACTACTAGATGACATTATTTATGATCTGTAGAATTTGTATGATTTTTTTTTTTATATAATAGATACTATTATTATATTAATAAAACACATATTTTTTTTCAATTTTACAAGTGTTGATAATCACACAGATTATATAATAATCTGTGATAATAATGTTTAATAATTGATGACAATGGTTCAATTTGTGTTAATAATTTTGCTATTTTTTGTCTTATTTGGTTGTTTGCTTATTTTTTTTATCTATGAACAAAAAACACAAAATATATAAATTGGAATAAAAATATGCCCATTGGTAGAAATAATAAAAACAAAACAAAAGCATATCATTTAATTGATTAATTTTAATAATCTTTATAACCAAATAAACCAATACAACATACCTATACCTATTATATTTTATTAAAACAGTTCTCATTATGTTTACCTTATTATTGAAGCAAGCATAACTTAACAAAATCAGATACCTACAATTAATTTAATCAACAATATACAAAAAAAAAAAAAAAACAGCATCTTAAGAATATCAATACAAAAATTCAGCTATTAAATTAGAGCTTAAGAACATATATTGCATCAATAATTCCTGATGAACCTATCCTAACCTAGGTTCTTCATGAATTTTTTTCAAAATTCAATTTACTATAATTTTTTGATCCAAAAAATACATTCCAAATTCCATTAGGTACACCTAATATTATATAAAAATGCACTAATAGAATTTAAATTTAGAATAAATAAAATAGAAACGTTTATGTCTTAAAACTGGAAAAAGAAAGAAAAGTCTAACACACAGAGGCCATTCCAGACATTTGTGACAATGTATATGAGTATTAATATGGAAAATCCTTCATAAAACAAAAAATTTATACACGAGGTAAGTAAACTGATTAGAATGTTTGCAAGATTCACAAATATTTTTTATACATTATTGAGGTAATCAAACTAAGCCATATTTATGGTGACCAAATATAGAAGTACAAAAATAAGTACCCATCAAAATATAGTTTTTCTTTCAAATACTTTCTAGAGGGAATTATTAGCCAATATGTAAAAATATTATCTATAATCTATATGGTGTCCATAAGTTGTTTCCAACAACACAAGTTTTTAATAATATAATATACGCATTATTATATTTAGGGGAAACTGAAATATGTTTAAATTATACATTAAAATTAGGAATGGGTTCTCAAACTCTTCGAACCCTCAAACACCTCAAACTTTAAGAAATTCGAACAGTTCAAATTTCAAGAAAAAATAAGTTCGAATTTGAATTTGAACATTTCGAATAGTTCGAGTTTGGTATGTTCAAGTTCGATTTTTCAAACAGTTTAATCAGCAGATTTTTTTTAATACGACGTCTATAAAGCTGATTAATATTGTTAGTTTGATAAATTTTCAATTTTTTATAAGTTCGAAAAAGTTAGAGTTCGAATAAAATTCAGATTCGAGTTTGAACAGTTCAAAAACAAATGGTAGTTCGAGTTCGAAAAAATTAATATTCGACCCATCCCTAATTAAAATCTATTTTATACATTATAATCGCACCTAAGTTACAAACCTACCAAAGTATGATCCAGGTAATTGCTTTGAATAATAATTATAAAAAAATGTACCAATACAATATTATAATTAGTAGGGTTATGCCTAAGAAAAGGCATAATTCTAGTTTAGCTCCCAAGCAATTTTTTGAAATTTTTTTTTTGCAAAATGTGTTTTTGTATGCTTTTTGTAATGGCACTTTAAAAAAAAGTCGCTCAAACTTCTGATGGGAGTTATGTTAAAAAAACTTCAAAATACTCAATTTTTCAAAAAATTGTGTTTTTGAATTAATAATACCAAAAAATTGTATTTTTGGAATTTTTTTTTTTATTGTATTGTTAGTATTTGTATGCTTAATTTGAGGAAGGCGATTATCAAGCCAAAATGTCCCCACATTGCCAACAACGTTGCCACACAACAAGCCGAGGGATATTTTTGATTTGCGGAGTGAAGCGGAGGCGTTGACGAGCATAGCGAGTTGACCAAACACCCGGTAAACTGACCTACGCCATAATATATTACCTTAACTACTTCATCAGGATTGCCTTACTTACTTAAGTAAAAAAAACTACGAAAAAAAAAAATTTCAAAAAATCGCTTGGGAGCTAAAGTAGAATTGTTCCAAAGAAAAACATCAGCTTGTACATAAACAAATAATAAAATAAAGTATGAACAATTTCATTCTAAATATGTATTAATCCACGATATCAAATAATAGTACAATTGCATAGACTTCACAATGTTGTTGAGGACACTAGTACAATGCTACTAAAAAGAGTACTGTAGTACAAAAATAAGTCCATCTGGTCACCATAGCCATACACCAAAATTGAAGGAATAGATAATGAACATAAACAATCTTTAAACCTTACTGATGCTCATGTAAGCACCTATATTATACATAAATATAAATATGACCAATTTTTATTTAAAATACTAAATCACTACAAAGATACCTCAGTACAATAACCAGCAATATTAAACAGAATAATTAACATATAATTTCAACTGAAACTTACAATTAAACTTGCAGACACCAATATTCCATATTGCACAAAGGAAGACCAACAGCAGTCAATAGTAGCTGAAGCTGAAAATGAACAAAATTTAAAATTATTCAGATCAATTCATATAAAAATTTGACAAAAATATACATGTGTAATTTATTTATAATGATTAACAAAATTACTATACCCTATTATAGCAAAAAAACATTCAAATGAAATGGTAAATAAATGAGAAATTCCGAAAATTAATAGGGTACACAAGCACAATTCAAAACGAATCATACTTAAATGCACAATAATAACAACATAATAAAAGTAATGCCGAACGATAATAGTAAAGAAAGGGGAGGTGCTTATCATTTATCATCAAAATGATTAACCACAAGCACGGTTGCCCAACTTCCATAATAAATCGTTTTAACACACGGACTTCTCCATGTCTGGTGATAAGATGTAAGGAGATCTAGAATGTAGCGAGCTTTAGCAGTTCAGCATGAAACTGCACTATCGATCTTTAGATAACAGTATGTTATGATAATAAAAATGCGCCAAAAACAAAATTTATTGTTATTTTCATTTTAATGGTATTAAAATCTTATAAAATAATATAAAAGTGACTGAGTTATAATGCCGAAGTGTTGTATTGAAGAGTGCGATTCGCGCAATGAATCCATATTTAGTGTTCCCAAAGATTCAGTAAATGAATGGGAAGTAGCACTTAATATGAATTTAAACCACAATTCAAAAGTATGTGCGACTCACTTTAATCCACAAGACATTGTAACTACATGGGAATCTGGAGTTGGTGTTAGTAAATATTCTGTAAGTACATTTTGAAACAGCTAAGAATTGATATGCTCTTTTATTAAATTTTTTTTTAAATTTTGGTATTGCTTTTATATGAATTATTTTCAGATTTGTTTAAAAAGACCAAAACTTAACCTTGGGGCTTTACCTATAAAAAGATTAAAAACTAATTCCAATGAAATTCCATTTAATAACAATTTAGTTATTCAAAACAACAATGTGAAACATGAGTACAATTATTTTAAATCAGTAAATAATACACCTGATTTACAACCATTTGAAATTCAGCATTCTGAGGTAGGTACCTTACAGATTAATAAAATATTAATAAAACTATTATTTTTTATATAACTACAGGTTAATGAAAATTCAATATTTTTCGAACTGATTTTTCAAAATTTATCATCATTAATTTTTCCAACAAAATGGTGTTCTGATGTTAATTTTAGTGGGAAAAAAAAATTATTTTTTTTATAAACTTAGCTCTCATAGCATAAATTACAGTCATTCAATTGAAAAACAACTGGTTATTACTGAAGGTAATAACCATACATTTTCTTTTTATTAAGTGAATTTCTGGATTACCTACATTACCTACAAGATGTGTTATTAAATATATATATATATAATATATATTAATGTACATTATTTTAGTTAGATTCTGTTTGATTATATTTTTACATTGCAGATTCTAATCTATTTTTTCATTTATATGGAGAACCGTTTGATATGACTAAAATTTTGAGTACTTAAGAGTCAAAAAGTATTGACAATATTAATCATATTTTAAATGTTTTTGAAAATCTGAAAGTGTGTAATGGTTTAACAAATAATGATTATCATTAAGTTAAGAACACATTTAGTCCAGATAAATGTGTTGAATCTTTTGGACGTTTTCGACATGCACAATGCAATAAAATTGTATCTAATGAAATAGGGTAGTACATATATAGTAGTTTCATCTTTAATTA
>JAIPRM010014486.1:0-10729 GCA_025469315.1 Stegophylla sp. TES_Ste_2020
TTATTTTTCCTTTATTTCTTTATTTTTTCTTTGTTTATACTTTATATTTTATTTTATCTATTGTTTAATTTCCGTCATTCAAATATATATTGCTGTAACGTTGATTTGTTAAGCCATACGAATAAATGAATAATAATAATAAAATACGAAATAGCATGTTATAATACTTTAAAGACAGGTATATTATCTTGTGTGTGTGTATTTTTTTAACCAATTACAGCCCAATATACTCACAGCGGCAAATAAAGACGATCATAGTATTATCGAGCTTAAACAAACGTCGTTTCGGGACGGTTATTACGAGCATTAGATTAAATATAATAATATATATATAAATGTAATAGAATTTCGTATAAGCCACGCGCACTAATACTCGTACAGCAGCGATTGCATGTCACTGGTTTGTGTGTGTGTGTGTGTGTCGCGAATTTTACGTATCGATTTAATTATTTAAAAAAAAAAAACATTTCGACGGTTGCGAAAGGCATCCGCGAACCCGGAGCAATAATAATATAATATTTATGGTTTCGGGAACTCGACGACGACGACGTTTTCCGTCGACTCAGTACACACACGCGCGCGCGCGCGCGAGTACCGCAACGCATGACGTTATATTATTATTATTATTATACGCTCAGTAATCAGCTTTGAAGCTGGTACGTTTAATTCGTTTAAAAGACTCGATTTGGAATTCTCCATTAGAATCGTAAATAAAATACGCGCGAGTACGTGGTATTAGGCGTCTTGAAATCCGCGCACGGCGTACTGGCTTTTATCGACAAACACGAGCGCACGGCGCAGACACGCCGCCGTTGCGACGGCTTCGCCCGCGAACAAAGACGGTATTTGAACCATCGAATCGTTCTGCGTGTGATTTCGGACGCGAAGAGAACATTCGGAGAGTAAAAGTCAAAGTGCTGTGTCTACTCCTAACCAAAGTCGTCCGTTATCTAGATAATATCTCGACTAGATAAGAATGGGATTTATCTTTTTATCTTATCTGGATAAAAAAAATTTCGAGTGTCTTATTATTTACAAAGTAGTTTTTGTCAAAATTTTAAGAACTTTTTCTTAAATTCTGAAAAAACTATTCAAAATTTCGACAATTTACCTTTCAGTACCACCACGAGTAAAATCCTGAATCAATAAGTTCTTTAAATTAGAAAAATAAATGAAAAACATTTTAAAACAAATAAATTATAATCAAGTATATTATTTTATTTATATTAAAATTACAATTGCATGTTTTAATTTGTGTAATTTTTTTAAAGTTATCTGTTTTTTTATCTAAATGAATGGGATTATATTTTATTTGTAATCGAGATAAATATTTAAATTGTCATCTTTTAACTAATTATCTTTACACAACAATGCTATATATATGGAAAGAGAGAGGCGTTTTAGTGTTACAAGCTGTGATACAAGACTGAACTCAAATGTTTTGACTTCTTATAATTCTCTCTAACTTCTATTTTAATATTATATTATCAGTTATAAAATCGCGCGTCCTCGGTTGTTTTCCATAATTTTCAATTCCTTCGAATCGCATTGGTCCGTCTCCGCTTCGTCGTATATTTTTCAATTGTGGTCTTTGTCAATGATTTTTATCTCCCACAGATCCTTCAATAAAATAATTAATCCAATCCAGTCGTCACGTTTCAGTGTACAAATTATTCATTCGGTATTTTCTCGACACGTTTCCACGAAACGTATTCTTTTCTTCGAGAATTTCAATACTTATCTGTCAGTCAATATGTCTCCTGATCATTCTTTCCGTATACACTACATCTCGAAAGCTTCTATATTTTTTTTCTTTTTGCAATATCGTTCATTTTTTTTTTTCTGTCAAACAGCATTATGCTCCAAACGTATGTTTTTTTCCGTAGAATTTTATCCGATGTGATGTTGATCTAATATTTCTTGAAGTCAAAACACCCTTATTTGATTGAATACAATTTTAGTTCGATGTTCATTCGCTTTACTATTTCTTTTTTGCTCCTGCCATTTGTGTTTTGTAATAACATTTTCGCAAACAGTAATTATTGTTTTTTAATACATACGTTTTTTAGAATCTAATTTGTGAAACTCGAATTACCTCTGGTATATTTAAAAAAAAAAAAATTGCCAACGGTCCTAATCAAAACGTCACGTCTTTTTGAGGAACGCGAGGTGGAAAACGCAACTTTCGCATCAACAGGCCTTCACGCGTTTGCGCCGTCCCGTGGCCGCCATCGCCGCGTGTATCGTCGACACGACGACGACGACGACGACAACGAGGAAGGCGGCGATGAATTCGGCGTGTGCGGTACCACGTTTTCTTATTATCATTATCATCATTATTATTATTATTATTATTATTATATTTTGATATTTTATGCCGTCGTCGTGTATAGGTCGTATGTGTGTGTGTGTACCTACCGCCGCCGTACCTCCTGTTCGAACAGAGTCTTCTACTTCCACTATAATACTTTTCCGTAATACTCACTCCGACCGAAATTATTGCCCGACCGGTTTGCCGAGGCCCCGCAGACGCCCGCATCGCCGCGACACGCCCACCGCAATCATAAACGGGTCGTTTATACACACCGAAGATACACCGAGTGTGTGTGTGTGTGTGTGTGTGTGTATATAGCGAAATAGGTATATAATAATATTACAATGTGTGTGAGCGTGTGTGTGCGCGCGCACGAGGAATTTTAAAAGATTTATTTGTTTTTTTATAATATTATATATTTATGTGTGTGTGCGTACGACTATGTAGGTACGCATATGCCGTGGCGGCGGTCTTGGTGTGTATAATTTTCTTGTCATAATCCCATTAAGGAAGGAAATTAATAGACCGCAATACACACACACGCGCGCGCGCGCGCACGCATTCGTTTTCGAAAAAAAAAAATATACACACAAACACACGCACAAATGCACATATACACTGACACCGACACACACTAGCGCGCGCGCGCGCGAAAGGCATGATTTGATTGAAAGCGCGACATTTTGGGGCCACTGAAAATCGTTAAATTTGATGTGTTATCGAACGCCGGATGTGCCTATGGTGAAAATAGTTTATCCAAAGTTTTTTACAACCACCTGCACACCAATATAATAATAATATTTGTCCGTTATAATTATTACCTTATAATATGGTATCACATGATACTTTTGGACGGCTTTAGCTACCCGAAAACGTAATAACAGGCTTCAAAAACAAATATGAATTCAACAAGATAAATACGATTTTTTAAATAGGCATCATTAATAGTTAATGCCCAACGGATTTCTTTTGGCCACAAAGGATTGTTTAAACGTTACAATTCTCTACCGGAAACATATAATATGCTAACCGAAAAACGTTTTCAATTGGAAAAAGTGTTTCCAGAAGAAAAAAAACTATGAGTTGCAAAGCTAACAGTTCGGTTTTACCTACAAATTTTGTTCTCAATTGAATTTTATTTTGTACTTATAACTCAAATATGTTTAGATTTCCAAAACAGTGGTAAATAATATGAACCCCATCTATCTTGGTGCTTTTACAGTATTCAAGATTTTTAGCAACAAAAAAGTTATATATTATCAATTGTTAAAATAAACTTTTTGTTAATCTATTGAAATTGCTTATTGATTAACGCATACAATTCGGAAGAAAATGTTGACCAAAGATGTTCATTGAAAAATATGGGAAAAAACAATGCTCCAAAACAATAAAAAAATTTAAAAAATTATATTTTGGCGTGGAAGTTAGGAAGTTGTAGGGAAAGGGGTTGAAATTTAAAATTTCCAAAGAGCATAATATACTTGACTCTACCTCGATTCATACGCATATACAAAATTACAACACCCTATTTTAATTTGGTGGGTCTGTAAAAGTGTTTGATGGTCTAAATAGATATTAAAAAACACGATATTTTTGTGTAAAAATGATAAACGATTAAGTGTCAAATGGTCCAAAATACACACTCTGAGTACCGATCAAATTTGTAACCGAAATTTCATCTACTATAGCTCAACGTAAAGAGCCTGTAAGAATATTCAAATGTTTCGAAAATCACTTTTTCTCCTTTCTACTACCTTTTAATTGCTCTACTAAGCTAAATCATGGCTATGCCAGTAAATTAATTTATATATTATCATATGCACCCAGTTTGATTTTTTTTTTATGTTTCAGTTCCTCCCCTCCTCCCAGCATCACTATCATTTCAAATTTAAGACTTGTGGAAATTTACCCCTAATTTTGTCAGAGCAATCCGCAAATAAGACAACCCTGATTCCAGAAATTAGGGGCGTTAAATTATTTTTTTCTCTTCAAGGGGGCGGGTGGTGACATTGAAAATGCCGAGAACCACTGCTCCCGCAGTTTGAGTGACACTGATCTGGCATATTAAATTTTCTGAATTTAAACGTGCACCGATAACATACAGCGTATCTCATGATGACGCTGTAATATGCTTTTCAGTAATGAAAATCTGGTCGAAAACCACCCCGGGCGTGTTCGTTCGCGCGAAACGCCGCCGCTAGTAGTGGTGTGTCGTGTTCGGTCTTCCGCGTAAATTGTTCCCGACAACATTGCCCATATTACAATATAATAATATACGCGTGTGACGCGATATGTCGGACGCGTTCACGTCCCAACGATCGGCCGACGCGTTTATCGACCTAATCGATCGTATTTGTGCACACCAAGTTAATGAGTAATGACTAATAATATTCGGTGGAGTTGGTAAAAATTCACAGGTAGTTAATATTGTCAACTCGTGTGTTTTGCACCATTATCATTATTATTAATATATTATGCGTGGGCGCCCTTTGGGGAGGGCGAAGAGAATACTTGCCCCCTGGAATAGAAAACGTTCTTTTTTTTTTCTTAATTGGCCGAAAATATGATATCGATCTCGTTGTATAAAATATAATCACTTTTGGTTATAAATTAAGAACTTTGTAAATATCTTGTTTTTAAGGAGTTCTTTTTTTTTTTGATATTTTAATTCTAAATATTAAAATTTTAAATTCCTAATGTTATGAACTGAAAATTTGATGCAATCTCTTATACAATATGCAACCAATCTCACGTCTAATAATAGGTAACAAGGTACTAACATAAAAATTTATGAGGGCAAAAAGAATTGGCTTTTGTAAAAAAATAATATTTCTAAATATTTTAAAAGTTACTTAGTTCCCCGTTGAAAAATTTATTTGAGCACCCATGTTATTATAATAGCATGTGCTGTGCGTTTTAATATTCATTTGGCATATTCGATGAACAAATTAAAAAATAAGAATGATAATAATCCTTTTCGATACATTGTCTATATAATAATTATTGTATACGACACTGTTGCATTTGATTACCGCACGTAGTTAATAGAGATTTAAATATTTTATCTGTTATTAGAACCGTAAAATTCCAAATCAAAAACTACATAATAAAATTTTTCATGTTCTATAATTATAGTATTATCTTCTGTACGGACATCGGATAGGCAAGAAAAAACAATAAATATACAATCTCGTATTCAATTTGATAACAATATTTAGGACGAGCGGTCATATTGAGATATACGTAGTATAGTTTTCTACACAGACACTTATAATGGCTGGCACACAAATAATCAAATAGTATTTCGAAACAGTAAAATTGTGTTTTTATCACGCAATAATAGTAATTAGTTTCCGCGTAATTAACATCGTAATTTAATAATTTTATTACATTTTAATGTGCGAGTAATAATTCGGCTTTGTCAGTGCGTCGTATCGTGTGCGACTCACTATAACAAGCCTTTATATCATTTGTACAGAATGGAAAAAAAAAAAACTTTGTAATCCATATGATATTCCTAATATTTTGTTTCTTTTAACAATAATGTTGGTGATTTCTGAAAATAATTAATAAATAGCTTTCATGACAGTCAAAAAATATTGTTACTAATTTATAATATGTTGAATTCTCATCGTTTTCACTAATTTGACACCACCGTGTATGTTTAGTAGCGATGAAAATGAAAAAAACAATATGACACATCTTTTTAGGGTAAAATTATTATTTAAAATATTATTCGAATATTCAGATATGGATAGGAATAAAATAATAGTTTTTTATTTTATTTTCAAAATTCTATCCTAAACACACGTGCCACACTATATTTTTTTTATTTTGGTGAAAATGATTTTGTATGTTAAATTGTATGAGAGAATTCAATATAAAATAGAGTGGTGACAATATTTTTTGATAATCATGAAAACCATTAACTTTTTTTTTTTTTTTAGAGTAGTCATTTAGTACCAACAGTATTGCAACTTCAGAACAAAAAAAAAAAATGTATGTTTTTATTTGATGTACTGATCGGGAGTTTCATACAGATTGTATAACCACCCTGTATAACAAAAAAAAAAAAATGGTACACAAAACGCATAAGCCCCTTGGTTGGATAATATACGTTCCATTACGACTCGGGAGCAAAGGATGACCCTACGCGCGGTTTATGAATTGTTTATTTTCTCACAAATTGGTTTTATAAACTTCTCTAATTGTTGTAACGAAATTACAAAAACTCGAACCGTTGGCGACACACCGCGCGTAAGACGGTGGTGTGATAATTTCCTCGTTAAGGAAAGTCTGAAATCATATTTTCATGTTAATTTTATCAAACGCACACGCACGAGGTGAACACTCGGAGCCGAAACGTATTCATATTTTTCACTAAACAAACATAACGCATTATATTATGTACCTAATTTTTTTTTAATTAAATTTCATATACATATAAGTACATGGCCCCACTGAGAGGACTCGTATGGTGAGTCCAAGAGGTCTAAATCGAATTGCATAAATATAAAAGGTAAATAACAAAAATTAAGTTTTTAAAATTAACAAGTTCATGATAAACGAAATTTGATAAGAAAAAATGCATTAAATAAATACAATAATTTTTATATTATATAATTAATTCGTTAGCCATTGGAAAATGCCTTTTTTTTTAATGAATTAATTACAAGGTTTATTATATGAGATTGTATTTTGTTACATAACTTGGTACCAATTATATCAAAGTATCTACAAAGATGTGGTTTTTTTAATGAACAAATTGTTTTTCGCGTATCTTGTGTTTACTCCGTGCGCATTATCGGTTGCAATAAATTATGATTTTTTTAAATATATATTGCAGTTATTTAAAAAAATATATTTTCTTAATATGGAGTACATTGCACTTGTATTGTGAACTCACTCAAAACTCTGAAGTATGAAAGTAATATTTATTTATGTGCGGTATGACGTTATTTCGCATCTTTTTCTTTTGTTTTTCATACACTCGACTACCTACATACGTGGGAAGTCACATTGCGGGTAGCATATTATATCACGCGATAACTCGATTTACATTCGGAAATGTGTATGCGAATAAGATGATACCTACGCGTGTTCTGAGAAAATTAAAATAAGTTATTTTCACACCGAAACGGAGTCATAGTGTATGTGTATAGCCGGTTCAATGTTTCTTTTTTTCTCGTTTCCAATCGATCACCACCTCCGTGACTCGGATAAAAACCCTTTACGCTTTGCGGGTCCGAAATAAGACGCGCGAAACCGAATTTCGCCCGAAAAAAACACGAATATCCGGTTTCATCTCCTCGCAGTGGGTTATGAATACTAAAAACAAAAAGCACAAAAAATATCATAAATCCTCGCACGCGGCACAAAGTTCGATACGTCACGACAACTTCAACGAGAAAACATTAAAAACCCGTAACGCGATCCCCGAGGGCTCGGATCATGATTTTTTTTTTTAAATACTCTATTTTTTTTATTTTTTACTTTTATACCGTCTGGGTGGGTCTAGTGTGAAAAGGTTCTCTAAATCAACGTTTTTCCATATTCCACTTTTTTACATAAATGGCTTTTGCATGATAAGGCGCATCTTATAAGCTAACATTCGGGTTTATACGATCAGAATTGGCGATTAAAAAAAATAAAAAATAGTAAAAGGTTCTAAATCTCACAATAAACTAAAAGATAAACGCATATTTGTCAAGATGAAAATTCACTGTTAATAGAACCGCACTTCGAATAAATGTTCAGTATGTAAAGGTTCTATTTCGAATCTATCGCTACCAATGATACAATATTTTGTATAATATAATGCAATATCATACAATTAAATACCTATTATCATACTAAATTGATGTTATTAATTATTATACTTTATGATAATTCATTTTTCCCACTTATTGTGTATATTATATGATGACTGCATAGTGCGTAAATTATGTTGATTATAAATATTCTATTTATTGTATTTATAATAATCAATGGCAATACGTTAATTCATATACAACATTATTGAAAAGCACCTAATATTACATAATAATATTGTGTCTTCATATTATTGTCATGACATATTTTTGTGTAAGAAGTTTGGCAACACTATAAATTTGATAATAATATGAAAAGGATTCAACTGAAGTGAAAATAATAATGTGTTAGAATGAAAAAGTTCTAATTGAAAATAATAATAATAATATGACACTTTAGTATCTGATATCGTAGATGTATTGATTTGCGGTTTGGACACGTCCCCGGGGCGGTGGCGCGTGAAGTCAATTAGCACCGTCAATGGAAAACTACCCCCCAACGCGTTCGGGCGTTATTATGACAAAGTCGTCTCTCCGCGTCTATTGTTTCGATCGCCCGATATTAATATATTATAATCGACCAGAGTGGACACTCTCGTTGAAATCGTTGTTGTGTTCTACTACGTCATTCCCCGCCGTCGTAGAGTTTAAAACGCTTGTCAAAAAGTCGAGTGTGTTTACCCGTAGCGGCGTACGTGAAAGCGAAAAAAATAACAAAAAGTAAAATAAAAATGTGGTATATTTCCTGAACCGTTTAGGCAAACGATAATCGATTAGCGAAATCGCTTTGGTGTTATAATCTTACAGGAAATCACTGAAAACGTGACCTGCAATGGGGTAAATAAGGACCCGTTCAAATTAACGAAGGGTTCCGTGCAAAAACAAGACGGTCCCACTTTTATGAATCGTTCAAAATTTTACAAAAACGCCTCGAACACTATCTTTTTCGATTTAAACTCAATAAAAACGTAAATACATCCAAAATGTTTGGGAATTTTTTTCTAACATTTTTCTCGTCAAAAATTTTGTTTTCCTGTTATCAATAGTTATTTTTGAAAACGCGACCCGTATTATTACCACGCGAATGTCCCATGTTCGAACAGCGAATGTTATAATTGGTGATGTGCAAATAACAAAAACATTTATAATAACAAAGCAGAATAGTAGAGTACGGTTTCTCTATTACTGTGTTACAATTTTTGAAGGAATATTCCAAAGAGGTTTGAGAATATTCATTGTTCCCGGGAACATTCCCTGGGGAATATTTCTAGTGGCACAATTAGGGGCGCGTATTTTAAATTATTTTTCAGTGGTGGAGGGGGGGGGCTAAAATGAAATCTGACAACATAATTCATAATTATAATGATACTAATTATCCAAACGAATAGCATTTAATGATCGCAATTTGGGAGGAGGGGCTAAAAATACCCTTTGGAGGGGCTTAGTCCTCCCTTAAATACGCCACTGGACACACCTCACGCGACATCCGCGTACGTCTCTCCGACGCAGTCTCCGAAGACGGGCAAAGTAAACCAAACCACGACGACGACAATATAGTATTATAATAATACAATATATACATGCACGTGATATGAACGGCGTTTCGCACGATTATCGAATGCACTTTTATATAGAAAATATTTTAATAATAATAACAACAATATAATATGACCCGTAAAAGCGTGCGATTTGTGGAGGAAAATCGAGACCGGTCGCGGAAAAACGCGCGTTCGCTTCGTGTGCGCGTCGACATTATACGTATTTATCATAACAATACTACGCGTATCTGTATTTTACGATCGTGTGCGGTTTTCCACTCGAATGCTTCATGCGATACGGCCGTGTCAATAATGGCGATGCACGAAGTTACTGCAGCTCGAAACCCGTCGGTTTTCGCGCTCGTGTCTGCCAGCGAAACACAATAGAAGCGACCACCATACAGAGTAGTGTCGTCGGTAAATACCTGTGAGGCCATTTTACTTGGGGAGAGGGGGAATATTCGAGTTTAAGGGCGTCATTTCAGAATTCGATAAGATGGGGCAAATTAAAAAAATTGCCGAATGAAACAGGTTTTTTTTTTTTTTTTTTATGATGTCTATATGACAATTACGACCAAGTGCGTATAGTAAATAATTTTTGGATCATACAAATAAATTTCAGTATTCAAAATTTAGATTAGTAGTTACTATAGTTATAATGTAATTATATAGAACGAGAATTAAATAAACACCGTTGCAAAATTCATAAACATTTTTGCTTCACTCAGAATCTAAAATAATTTTCCAATGAATTATATATTGCTTACTAAATTGATTTCAATTTTATTGAAGAATTATTTGTTTTAGATTATGAGCGAAGTCAAGATGCTAGTGTTTTTACAATGATGTTTATTTTTTTTTTCTGTGTACATCTTTTCGTATAGAAATACTTGTCCAAAAGTTTCGATCAATAACTTTTTGAAACCGGATTTTCCTCTAAATTGTACTTTAAAGAGGTCATTTTTTGAATTTCTCAATTCTTCAATTTTTTTTTTGGAAAAAACTACCCAAAATTTGACAAAAACGACTCGGAAACCATCATTTTTTGATACGAATTTTATGAAAAT
>JAIPRM010014487.1:0-10729 GCA_025469315.1 Stegophylla sp. TES_Ste_2020
ATACTTGTCCAAAAATTTCGATCAGTAACTTTTTGAAACCGGATTTGCTTCAAGATTGTACTTTAAAGAGGTCATTTTTTTGAATTTCTCAATTCTTTAATTATTTTTTGTCAAAATTTGACAAAAACGACTCGGAAACCATAATTTTTTGATCCACACTATATGAAAATTTAATCATAGATAGAAAATAATATGAGAAAGATTTGGCGCAAGAAAATTTTGGAAATGTGAAATTTTTCTACTTTATTTTTTCATTCAAAATTGTTTTATTGAAGAAATGATTTATCGTTTCTTTAAAATTCAATACACCCGTCAAAAGAATCCCACTCGTCGTGCGAAGAACACCCATCGTGCGAAGTATGTCCGGCTTTTTTTTAAAAATAATTATTAATTTATTTGTCGGATATAATAACACGATAAAATCACTAATATCGCTGACAATAGTCGAATTTTTTTTTTAAGAGGAGTAAACTACAGTAGTAATGCAGTAGAAAAATCATTTTAAGAAAATGTATGTACATATGAGTAATACAGTAGTAAAAATCTTTCAAGGAAGTTTATATGACAGTAATTTGGTAACGAAATATTTTTTGAGGAATTTACCATTTGCTAAAAAAAAAAGATAAGTATTTTGGTTTTTAAGGGAATTTATCAGAATTAGAGAAGTTTACATGTGCCCATTATACACCACTGCACAATAGTAGTCTAAAACTCGATTCCATGTTATCTGACGGCAACACGTTTGCCAAAAGTTCTACGCCATAATACCCGGAGTAAAAATATGTCCAGTAATAATATCATTGTTAAAATATATCACGACACAAATAATACGAAATGAAGAAACTCAATATTTTTTTATATACCCATTAATAGGCCTTGAAAGTTATAAGATTTTTTTATGTTATGCAGACCGAGCTAGAAATCTGAGTTAAATAATGGTGAGTTTGAAAATTGAAGATTAAAAGGGCAAATAATATGGTCAATATTGGGGAAAGAGTGTATATTTCATTGATTTCCATACGCATATTTTAATAATTTCTAAAAACCTTTTTTTTTCTTTCCTAACTTAAAAATTCCAAATGATATAACTTCACAAATACTGAAAATATATATTTTTTATAACTATATTCTCAGTTCAGTCTAAACGTAAGTTTTTCTACGAAACGTATACTTTATTTTTGTATATTTTAAATTTATTTTTATGTATACTTTATGTATATATATATATATATATATATATATATATACGACAGATATGTGGCGGCACAGCAATTTCCAATATTTTCGAAATTCTAAACTCAACTCAAAATTTGTCCAATGTTTTTGAAATTTTTATGAAGTGTTCTAATGATCATTTTTAGTAATTTTTGATAATTTCAAGTTTCTAGCAACATTATTTTTGAACTTATGTTAAAAAGCAATTTTAAATTTTACGAAAATTCCGGTAATTTTATATTTTGCCGTTCTTTGTCAATTTTTCGACAGATTTTCGACGTTTTTCGAAAAAGTATTGAGAAATTAGAAAAATGACTTCTTTAAAGTACCATCTGGGTGTGATTCGCAATTTATAGAGGTACTGATGGAAATTTTTAGATAAGTATTTCTATACGCAAAAGTGTTCACAGAAGAGAAAAAAAAATAATAAAGAATAAATATCATTGTAAAATTATAAGTTACTTCGCTCCGCTCAGAACCTAAAAATAAATGGCATGTTATGCACTTTGTTTTAATATAATAATAATGCATAATTATTAGATATTTATTTTAAAATTAAACTTTGAAAAACGGCCGTTTAAATGTCCCACCCTGTATTTAATTATTTATTTTTGTTCGGGTTTTGCTACTTTCAACTCTTATAACTTATTCCTACACTTTTTTTTTAAAAAAAATATTAATTCTTTGGTATTTAAGAAGAATTACGCACAATTTGAATGTGACGCGTGAGAATTTCCTAAGGTTTTTAGTCAATAAAGTTTTTAATACGATTAAATTGATAAGTAAATCAACATCTTTTATTTAACGAAGATATCTTGACGGACCACCGATACTTTGTGACTACCACTGTTACCGCAACCAACTGATCAAATTATTGTTGTGAAAATTATCAAAAAAATTAAACGTATCATATTCAATTCTAGGAATCCAAATATTTCTTTCTAGTTGACACTCTTCTAGACATTAAGTCGAATATAATGCAGGGTCAAGGAGGGGGAAGTTGTTACCCTTCTCCACACAAGTCTACAAAAGAACGCGTAAAATGAAACTAATGCTCCTTTAAAAGTATTTTGCTGTACATTTTTGTGTAACAGTTTGGTAGAACTAATATTACACAGCCTGATTTAATTTCAACAAGTAAAAAGAAAAAATCATCAAAAAAAATCCTGGGCTCAAAATGTCATAATCTGTCTCTGAATGCAACGCCATTCAAAACTGTGTAAACGAAACAGTGAAAAAAGTATATTTCTCAAGGGACCAGATAAACAAAAAAAATATGAAAAATAATGAAACGTTTATTTTAAAATTTTACCCACAACTTCATAATATTATCTCGTAAAATTATTGAAAATTCAGAATTTTCAATCGTTTTCTTGTATTGTGTTGATTAGTATTTAATTATCATATCTTCATAGCATTAATAGATAGACAGAATATGATCATTTTGTATAAAAAATTATATAATATGATTGAATCAGTTAATTTGTATTGGAAAAAATCCGGACATACTTCGCACGACGAATGGGATTCTCTTGACGGGTGTATTGAATTTTAAATAAACAATAAACCATTTCTTCAATAAAACGATTCTGAACAGGGGAAGTTAATAATAATATAAAAAATAAATGAGAAAAAAAATGTTTGAAAAATGTTCAAAATTTTTTTTCACACTTTCAAAATTTTCTTGCGACAAAATCTTTCTTATATGATTTTCTATCTATTTTTAAATTTTCATCAAATTTGGATCAAAAAAACTATGGTTTCCGAGTCGTTTTTGTCAAATATTGGGTAGTTTTTTTCCAAAAAAAAATTGAAAAATTGAGAAATTCAAAAAATGACCTCTTTAAAGTACCATCTAGAGGCAAATCTGGTTTCAAAAAGTTATTGATCGAAACTTTTGGATAAGTATTTGCATACGAAAAGTTGTACACACAAAAAAAAAAAAAGAAAAAAGAAAAAGAAAAAAAAGCCGGACATACTTCGCACGATGGGTGTACTTCGCACGATGGGCGTATTAAATTTGAAAGAAACGATAAATCATTTCTTCAGTAAAATGATTCTGAACGAAGGAAGTTAATAATACAAGAAAAAAAAAATGTTCAAAAAATGTCCAAAATTCTTTTTCACATTTTCAAAATTTTCTTACACCAAAATCTTTTTTATATGATTTTCTATCTATGTTTAAATTTTCATAAAATTCTGATCAAAAAATTATGGTTTTCGAGTCGTTTTTGTTAAATTTTAGATATTTTTTTCCAAAAAAAAACATTGAAGAATTAAGAAATTCAAAAAATTACCTCTATAACGTACAATCTAGAGGCGAAGCGGGTTTCAAAAAGTTATTGATCGAAACTTTTGGATAAGTATTTCTATACGAAAAGTTGTACACAGACAAAAAAAAAAAAATAATAAAAAAAATAAATAAATAAATAAACATCATTGTAAAAACATTAGCTTCTTCACTTCGTTTAGAATCTAAAATAAACATCATTGTAAAAATACTAGCTTCTTCATTTCGTTCAGTATCTAATAAATAGTATCAACCTGTTGCGTTTCTCACGTGTCATACAAACACAAATATATTTTAACATCAAATTATTATTGACATAGATATTTAATTTTAAATCAAGGAAAAATATTATATTTTTAACAACATTTGAACAGAGAAAAAATACCTATATTGTTACAATTATATATCATTGTCGATTCTGCCTAGTTTACACAACGTCGCGAGAATGATTTCCTTCATATTCATATTATACACATTTTTTTCTTTAAAACATCTACTCAGTACACTAATACACAATAAGGTTTAGGAAAAATTAATTTTCAATAAAAGTGTGTCATTTGTTTTGCACTCACTTGCTACGCTTCACAAATAAAAAATACCACTCGATTTACTTTAAAAAAAACTACCCAAATGGGTGATTATAAATTATAACACTTTTAGATTCTTAGTGGGGAGAAAAAGCTAATGATATTTATTTTGAATTTTATTTTTATACAAATATTTTTTTTTATACTCGAAAAAAGTGCTCGGATTAGTACGCGTAACGTACGGTTCTGATAAGGAATTCGAATGCCATGGTACGTAATTTTTTTGAACATAATTTATAGATAAATAAAAAATAAAAATGTAATCTCTACCTATTTTGTGTGGTAGGACTTATCCGAAAATTTCGTTCGGCAACTTCATAGATCAGAAATTTATAGCTAAATTGGTGGTAATTTAAGGAGGTAATTTTTCGAAAATCTCAAAATGTTTTCAAAAACAAGAAAAAGCCAGGTACCTTAAATTAAAGAAAAAACGATAAAATATGCCATAAATTACCTTATGACATCAGTTTAATTGTAACACCACTACTATTCTTTTTTTTATTTTACTTATTAGGAAAAGCCAGGTGGTGCAATTGCACTTCTTGCAAACCTCTCGCGGTACATATGGACACGAGTATTTTGCGAGATTACAAGCAATCCATCGTATTACTTGTGTTAAATCACGATTCCGTTCATTTTACCTTTTTGGAAACACGATTCCGTCCAATTTTTAACAAACGATTGACAGTTTTAATGACTTTAAAAGCAAAAATTATTGTGTATGATTTTCTTCTTAATGTTTTCATTATTATTTATTAATAGTATATTATAAGTAAACATTTTCTGCGATAAAACATAATAATATAACGTGATTATGGTATTCAAATTACTAAGTTAATTAATTCACCAGTTAAATTAAATAATGGATTTATAACCTATAATGTAATGTAATCAGTAATGTAATCCGTTAAATGAATAATCTAAAATACCGTATGTTATGGACAAAATTCTTGAAGCAGAATCTAACAGTTTTGCCACTCATTACTATATTATCAGTTCATATGGACAAAATAACGACTATATGAGGGCTTTAAATTTAAATATCAAAAAGCACAGGTGTAATTGAGAGTGAGAAAATTAAACATTTTTTAACATGGGTATGCTTTAGAGCCAGGGAGCAATCAAAAAAAAAAAAAATCTAAGGACATTATCCAGACGTGTCACAAAATCGATCATCATAAATATTATTTCCTATAATCTTTTACGTCATCATATCTTTAACTTAACTCTTTAATCTATTTTCAATAATAATTTAAACTATTCATTCTCTCAGATATAAGATTACTAAATATTTCCAGTTCTATTCATTGTCATGTCAATCGGTCTTTTCGAAAAATATAATAATAAAAGGAAAGTACATAGAATATGTATTATTATGATGCAGTTTATAATTTATTTTTATAATTTTACAGTTGTCACGTACACCAAAAACACACACGTAGAAATATGAATGTTATTATTATTGTGGACAAGGCAAAACCGATGCACATTATCCATACATAAACACACACACATACACACATATATATACATATATTTGTATACGAAACGTTTATGCACGGCTTAACGAATCGATTCGAGGAAAAAGTGATAGACACTTACCCCATTCAACGATAAAGCGTTCAATAAATTCTCGCGGTTCACGTCGAAATCGTGTGTTTGGGTGGTACTTATTTTCATATACAAATACCTGTGTAATATTTATTTATTTTTTCATCTTGTCACAATATGTAAAACGTGTCAGGTGTACAATAGAAATAGTCGTCTTGTAAATGTTTGGTTCTATTCAAGCCTTCGGGTTTTTTTTTTCTTCAATGGATTTACCCACGATTTTGGATTTCTATAGATCCCCGAGATCGGAGAGAGAAAAAATAAAAGCTTTTTTGCGCGGCGTGCCTTTTGGGTCCTCTCGGCCGTAGTCGTAAAAGTCTTTAAACGTATAAATCGTACCTGCATACCTCGCTATACACAGGACTACACAGGCTATACTCTACGGAGCCGGCGGCGGGTCTTTCAGGGACAAAACCGTTCAAAACACGTCTTGCGTCCCTACACGTAAGATTTACGTTCGATCCGTTTACGTGCGCGCTATAAAGGCGTTGTACACAAAAACATACCTCCTACATCGTCGACACGTCCTATTTCATCGGTAAACGTTGTCACACGCAAGCTTATACGAACGGATAGTTTGAATGAGGTAGAGGCCGAGGCTCCGATTCGTCTCGGTTTAGGCGAGAAATTATCGATGGTTATGAGTACACCAGTGGCGGCGTGACAGAGTGTTTTTGGGACATGTGTACCAAACTTAGAATTGGTGGGGGGTGGGTGGTACCTAGGTGACTTGAATTCTATGATTCATAAATAATTAGGGTTTTAGATAGTTTAAGTCAGTAATAAATATTTTGTAAGCACATTATTTTGTGAGACAAAAGTAAATACATTGAGGGAAGATTAATTATAACTGTTCTGTCAAATTTCTCCTCATTTTTAGGGGCAAAAGTAATTTTTGGGAACACCAAAATTTTATGTATAAATAATTGGGTGCGTGGTTATGGTTAAAATAAATATTGACGTCCCACAAACAAAATTTGTGCTCGCCGCCACGACTGCTGTTCACAGGTATTCATTGTAAGTCCGTATAAGTTAAATACGAAAATATAAATAACTAACGCTGTGATTTTTTTTTTTATGTATAATAAAACAATTATTATCACAAGCACACGCTACACACGCTGTATTGCAGTATTTCCCAAATTGGATGATATCACCCCCTTGGGGGCGCTAGAACCACACAAGGGGGCCGATTGCAGAGCATAATAAAAGTCGATAATGATTGTTTTAATGTACATTTTTATTCATCAGTCACTTCATCGTAATATTGAACGAATTAATAAATATTTGTGTAAGTAAATAAATTTGTCATTATATACTTATAAATAAGTACTCGTACTTAATAATAAATAAACATTTCATATGATTTACTATTTTTTATCTGGCCGGTATTATCGTATCGATGTTGATAGCTTTGTTTGATCTCAAAAATATATAAACCAAATAAAAGTTATTGAAAAAAAGTAAAGTATAGACAAGAAAGCCGGACATACTTTACACCACTGATATTCTTCGCTCTTCGGATAAGATACTCTTGGAGGATTAGTAGAATTTTCAAGAAACGATAAATAATTTCTTCGATAAGGCGATTCTGAACGAAAGAAGTTAATAATATAAAAAACAATATAATAGTTATCATTTTCAACACTCCCACCAAGAGTATCTCATCCAAAGAGCTAAGAACACCCGTAGTGTGAAGTATATCCGGCTATAGAGAAGTCTATACTTTACTTTAATTTACTTTACTTAACTTTTTTTTTTAATAAATAAAGGAATACGAGGAATCGTAATTTCAATTTTTTTTACATTTTCCAAATTTTCTTGCGCCAAAATGTTTCTCATATTATTTTCTATCTATTTTATAGTTTTCATAAAGTTCGGATCAAAAAATGATGGTTTCTGAGTCGTTTTTGTCAAATTCTGAGTAGTTTTTTCCAAAAAAAACTGAAGAATTGAGAAATGAAAGAACTCTCTAAAGTACCAACTAGAGGCAAATCTGGTTTCCAAAAAGTTACTGATCAAAACTTTTGGACAAATAGATACGAAAAAATTATACAGAAAAACAAATAAAAATACATAAACATCATTGTAAAAACACTAGCTTCTTCACTTCGTTCAGAATCTAAAATAATACATAATTAATTTGAGGGGGTGGGGCGATGGGAGATTTTTCAACTCCAAAAATAGTTTGAGAAACATTGCTGTATTGTATTTTGTTCATATATAATTTGTCGTAAATCATAACGAATTGTTTATAAAAAACGATTATAACATTCTAAAATTTACATAATAAATTATAATATAAATACTTTCATTAAAATACTTTTGGAAAAATTCGACTATCCCCGCTCTTATTGTGTCGACTGTTCTGTATAAATTTTATTATTTCGAGTAAAATTATTACATCGTGAACTCACAACGCGGCAAAATAAATAATTTTCACGAATATTTAAATTGGGCACAGATTATTCTGTTATTACTTATTCCAAAAGTAATATTGCTTAATAAGTCTTAAAAATGTCAAAAATACCATATTATATATGAATTTAGCGTAGAATATAAATATCTAACGAATTGTTTTACATACTGAGTATAAATTTGACATTTGTTTCGTTTTATAATTTTATTAACTGAAACTCTTATTGAAAAAATCATTCAACGTTTTTTTAAATTTCAACACAACCATAATGAGTATCCCATGCGAGGAGATAGTAATGCCCATCATGCAATTGCGAAGTTTTTGTAGTTCACTTTGACCTAAAATCGTACACCGACTTCATGAGAAATTAAAATGTCAGGAATAAAACAGATGACGCGTACACGAAAAGAACCGATAAATTTCGAGATTTTTACTTGGATATATTCAAGAATTGTGGCGGAATGTATAGTCATAGGCGCCCGAAGAGGGGGGCAAGGAGGGGCATTTTCCCACCCCCCACTGGACTTTCCAAAAGTGATTCTTACTGTTATGTTATATTCGTAGTCAGTAGATAAATACTTCGTTAATATTCTGACTATATAGATTTATAAATTTGATATAGTCAAATTAATGAATAAAAAGAAGAGCACATTCGAAATGCCGATCTTTATGATTGTAAATAAATTCTGAATTTAATAGGTACAGTAAAAATCCTACAAGAATGCATTTTAGATCTCAAAAAATTCACTTAAAAGGACGCTTGTGATGTCTCCGTCTTATACAGCTATTTCCACACTCGATAAAATTAATTTATGTTTAGCATTACCAATTATTATTTTTTTATTAATTTTAATTTTAGAGGAAAGTGATCTATTATTAAACATAAATATTATAATTTCTTCTGTGGCTATACGTTGAGTTAGTTCTTATGATACTCGTAATTTATTTTCTAAGCGAGTTACGAGCATTTCAAATTATTATATTATACAATATTCATTCCTACTCAAAATTAATTTAATAAAAATTAAATTTTCGTAAAAAACCAAACTTATGGCCATAGATAATATTCTTATATTGATGTTTGATAATTACACAAAAATTAAGACTAACAAACATAACATGGGTTCTGTTGAACGTAAATTCGCTATGTTGCACATTGGTAAGAGACATAGGTAACATAATATGCGGGTGTAGACTGTAGCATCCACTTAAAATGCCAACGAATGCACTTATTCGAGTAATGTGTGTTAAGTAAATTATTATAAACGTTTTGATTGAATTTCAATTTGAATTGATTTCACTCTAATTTTGTAGTTATATTTTATTTTCGAATCATGACAAATTAAATATTGTAATACACTTACAGCTATTGGCTAAAGTATTTTAAACCTAGAATATTATTATTTATGAAATATAAATATGACTTGCATTAAAAAAATATTTGTGTATTGACGGAATTTTGGGGGATACAATATAATTAACTAAAAATGGAAAAATATAACTAAAAAGACAAAATAATTACCGTAACAAATTAAAATGGCTAATAAATGCGAAAGAAAAGTTTCAAACTCGAAAAGCTTCGTGTTATTGATAAATAAAAAAATGTTGACAAATTTTTTAAAACTTTAATTTTTTGTATTTTAAGTATGCGCCTCCCTGATAAAATTCCTGCGCACGCCCATGCGTATAGTGTTGACACTTTAAAAATTTTGCACCCGCTGAATTTCGAAATATACGTGCGTCTACGGATCGTTTACACCGTACATAATAATATTATACGAGTCAACGAACTCGTGTATACGATTCAAAGGAAAAAACAAACATTCTCGAACGTGTCGGATAGGACACGCGCGCATTGTGATGAACGTGATAAATCAATAAAAACCCGTGATAACGATAATCGTACTTAGGGCGTTAATTATGATTTTCAATATCGATTTCATGGAGTTCGTAGTAAACGCGTGTAATGCGAGAGAGTGAGAGAGAGAGAGAGAGAGAGAGAGAGAGAGAGAGAGAGACTGAGAGAGATAAGTTAATTGTTACAAATTGTTTAGACTCGTTCAGGCAGCACTCGAGATAAGATAGCCGTATAAAACACGCGACGATAGCTGCAGAGGTGAACGATGCCGTTGGCGTTTTGAAATCTTCAACCTATTTTGTTAACAGTTCACGCGTTCCGAGCATTGTTACCATACTTAAAACAACAATATTATAATGACATTATAATAATCATACACCCGAACCTAACGCCTACCGAATTTTTAGATTCTGAACGAAGTGAAGAAGCTATTGTTTTTACAATGATATTTATTTATTTTAGATTCTGAACGAAGTGAAGAAGCTTATGATTTTACAATGATGTTTATTTTTTTTTATTTTTTTTTTTTCTCTTTCTGTAAACACTTTTTCGTATAGAAATACTAGACCAAAAGTTTCGATCAATATCTCTATAGAACCGGAATCATACACAGATGGTACTATAGAGAGGTCATTTTTCCAATTTTCCAATACTTTTTCCAAGCGCGGTGAAAATATGTCGAAAAATTAACGAAAAACGGCAAAATTTGCAGTTACCGGCATTTTCGTAAAATTGAAAATTTATTTTTA
>JAIPRM010014488.1:0-10729 GCA_025469315.1 Stegophylla sp. TES_Ste_2020
TTTAATTTCTACTTTTCTTAAAATTTTTTTTTTTGTCTACTATGTAACAAAAAAAAAAAAAAAAAATACCATTGTGCCATTAGATTCTGTATTTCATGAATCAAATTTCTGTAGAGACGAGCAACACATTAGAGAAAAAGAAAAAAAGATGCAAATGCATCAAGTTCCGGGCTCTAATAATATCTATTGTTCTGTTAATAATTATTAATTTAAAAAATAATACTACAGAATTTCGTTACAACAATAACGTTTTTATGATTTTTCTTTGGAATCCAAATTTTAAAATTTAAAATTTTTTACTCTACAGTTTTAGAAAAAACATTTAAATAGCCATTTTGAAAACCTGATGTTAAAATAAAAAAAAAAAAAATTGATGGTAAAACGTTTATTATTAAGGTTTGTTAGTTTATTTATTATGAATTTTTTAATTTTTTGAAAATATTAATTTTCATTGTATTTAATATTGAACAAAAGTTATTTTATTTGTCGAGCTGTACTCTGGGGTATCTTGTAAACAAAATAAATTATATATTTGTGTTTCGTATAGAATTCAAACGTTCTTGTGCGTCTTAATTAAACTTCTTCTATTGTTATAAGAGTACTTTTTTCTCGAATGTTTTTAATCTTCGAGCGTTGGTGACGAATTTATAATATTATTAATATTTAAATTATTCGAGAAATAATCGCTGTGGAGGAGTAATTCTAGAGTGTAAGACAATGAAAACAGTTTGAACGTAGTGAAAGCTGTAAATTATAGAATTTTTTTGAAAACATAAAAGTTGTTTTGTTACTCAGTTTTGTAACAATAGCTATATGGTATATGATATTTTTGTAATAAGTCATAATCATGAGTACAGCCTGTTAATAATAAACTCATAAAGCATTCTACGGTTTAATATAGGGATATTTGTAAATAATTACCCCCAGTGTGTAAGTCAGCGTTTCTCAATGTTTTTTTTACTCATGTACCCCTTTACTACTGATCAACGTTTCTCGTACAACTACAGAGTCAATTTAATTCAAATTCAAACATAATTATTTTTTAAAAAATTGTTTGAAAGATATGTTGAATATTGTAATATGAATAGAAAAAAATGATACAATGCAACATTACGGAGATCGAAATACGATTTAAAATTCTGACTGAAGGGAAGAAGCTAATGTTTTTACAATGATGTTTATTTTATGTGTTTATTTTTTTATGTGTATACGTTTTCGTACAGAATGAATTGTCCTAATATTTTGTATGAAAATACAAAATTTTTAGATCAGAAATTTCATCTAGTTGGTTCTTTTAAGAAGTAATTTTTCAAATTTAACAATACTTTTTCCAAAATGAAAAAAACCTGTTGATAAAATGAAAAAAAAAAAAATAGCAAAATATGCCGTAAAAAAGATTTTCATAAAAATGGTTTTATTAATTTCGGTACTTACCATGACTCCAAAACTAATAGGACTAGAAAATCAAGATTTTCAAACATTATTGATAATAGTGTAAACAGATGAAAAAAATGTGAACACTTTTGGGGTAAATAAAACATTTAGGAATTGCCTTGTGTTTTTTAAGTTTTCATCTTTTATTAATAAATTGCTAAACATTTAATTTAGATAAAGATAATTTGAAAACAATTATGTTTAGATATTAGATAGAGATAATTTTTTAATAACATGTCAAGATAAAAGACAATTAAAATTATTGATCTAGATAAAGAAAAAGATAACGTTAATTAAACGATTATTAACATATTACCGATATATGTTTTTTAATACTGATTTATTTAATTTGGATCTTTTCATCTTCACTGATTGCAATATGTTCAAATAGATTCATTCAATATCGATTGTGACTAATATAATATGTTGTATACTGTAAATGCCTACATATATTACTCTGTTATTTGTTATTTTCGTTTCTAATATTCGTATATTATTAATTGTTATCACTCCGAGGATTTGCCAATATTAACACTTTCAAGTTCAGTGGCCATGTCCAAAGGACGATAGGTACGTATATGGAAATCTAAAAGAGATGTGTTTTTATGAATCAATTAAAGAAGTATTTATACTACTACGATGATACACTATAGAAACTAATAATACACATTTCGTACTACGGTATAATCGAGTCTTTGCGGAAGTACTTTTGGTTTATTCCGTAAAAGTATCAAGGATTAATGGCTTATGACCGACTTTGTGTTTGTACGTACTTAACAATGTTAACTGTTCGTCGTCATAGACGCTTTTTCGGGATACAAATCGAATATCACTCGATTTGAATTTTAAACCGATAAAAATAACGTGGATTCTGAGAGAAACTCGAATACATACAGCGCGATAACCGTCTAGATGTAGTTAGGTATTATAGTATAAACGCAAAAAATATTGAATAAATTTCATGGACAAACGAATGAAATGTTCACATAGCGTTATTAAAAAATAAATATGGAAAATATTAAAATCGCGATTTGAATAGTAAAATTTTCCTTGTATTTCGCATATTGACCTAGTTTTCATAACCCATAGGAATGTTTAGTGAACCGAATTGAAATTCGAATGAAAATATATTTAATTCACTCAACACACCCACAAAGTCTCCTCACATAGTGAAAAATAACCATGATGCGAAGTATGTCCGGTCATTTTTGTTATGTCATACTTAGGGAACCGATTATAAAAGAAAAACTATGTAATATATTGAAGTTAGAACGGTTTCAAAAATACCGTTTACAGTACCAAGGCTCTAAACCCAAACTCGTAACACCATTAAAAACTCTAAACATTTTCAACACATGAAACCATAGGTGGAGATTTGATTGAATTTTAGGAGAGGGGGAGCTTAAATCATGCCTTACAAAATGAGTTGCAAGGCCTTGCCCCCTCCCCCTTAATGAGAATATTACATATAATACGCACTAATTACTAAAGTACTAGATAAAAGTAGATTTTTAGATATTGCTGAGTAATAAAATAATAAATAATAGATAGGTATCATGGTAATAATCCTAAGAACCTGAATATTTCGTTTTATTTTTTGTGCACTGTTGAACCGTACAGCAGTTAATAGGCCTATATTAAGGATATCATATTATGTTTATTGAAGTCTAAGTCCTATATTTCAGGCCAAAACCCTTTAACCCGTACGAAAGTGCCGTAACTAAATTTGTTTAGACCCGTGTGTGAAAAATTTATTGGGCCTTGTTTTATAAATTTATAAGCAATTTATTGTTACCGGCCATCTTAACGCCGCCTTATCATCAAAACATAGATACATTTTCCAGTCCATCCCGATTTTATTAATTACTGCAGTTTATTGAATTAAATACTGGCTGTGCAACTGATAATAATATTTTGACACGAACAAAGTCTTTATTTAGTAATTTCACACCATTATTTACTATTATTTAATGATAACATTTGGTAAAACGTACACATTTTCTAAATGCCACTAATTTTGTAATTAACATATTATTATATTTCATAGTGTTGAGTTGGAAAAACACAATGATTACAGTAATAATTTGTCAATTTAATTTTTAAACCGTTGTTTTGAAAATGAATCGTCATATAAAATAAATAGTAAAATAAGCTAAAATCAAACTTGAAAAATACCTAATTGAACAATAAAATTATTATCAATGTAAAAACACGTTCGATTCTTTTGTTATTCAGAAACATATTTAACATTAATAATATCGATTCAAATATAACACCCCTTATTTACGTCACAGTCTTTTTTTTGTTTTTACAGATAAACGATGTATTCAATTCATTCCGTCCGAACGTGACGTTTACAGTTAAATATTTTATACTATATGACATTAACGTATAACATTCACAACGATTGCCATTTTATGGGTGTGTTGAGATAACCCAGTTGTATAATAGACAACGGCGAAGCGTGTATAACACTGTAATATAATAGTGATTTATTATAACACACTGACGCCCATTATTTGTCAATGATAATTGGAGATGAAAATTAAGTGCAGTAAAAATCTTTTAAAAATGCATATAAAATTGCCAATTAACTTAGAACAAAATACACTGAATATCTTAATTTGAAAAATTATCATCTCAATTTAGACTATTTATAGTTTATATCGATTTCTAATCAAAAAACGTGCTTTGATCTGTACGTTTAGCATTATTGTGTTTCTGATTAAAAATATACCTTTAAGTCTAGCCCCTGCCCTCTTTGGGCACGATCCGATAACTATTATTCATACTGTTATGAGATAAAATACTTGTACACGATTGTTTATTATGAAAATATTAATTAATTTTTTCTTTCTTTTTCAGGTAAGTTCAATGAGAAAATAAATAGTCAATAACTCGTGAGTGTAATTGAAAATTTATAAAATTTTTATGGAAATACAATAAATGATTTACTCTCAAAGCGTATGCATACTTTCGGATAGAACAACTATAAATAGTTACCACATAACCACTAGTTGATGCTTAACTTAATCCCACGAGAGTAGTATTAACATTTACGTATTGTGTACTGTATGGCCTGTAAATCTACGTTTAATAACAGATAATATTCTGCACTGTTTCGCCAAATACAAATTGTATAGTCGATTTTTTTTTGTACATAAAGAGCTGTAAATTCAAATTCAGTAAAACGCCTTAAAATGCATTTAAAATCTCAAAAATTCATTGAAAAATGCATATTAAATTATTTTTAAATGCACTAAATATCGAAAAAAAAGGACGTTTTGTAAGAAAAATTTGTATTTTAATGATTATGTTCAAAATAATTATAAAAAAAAAAAAAAAAATATTAAATTTAGTAAAGTAATGGGTGAAGAGTAATTATACAAATTTTGATTGAATTTGAATGGAACTGACTCTAATTCTGTAATCGTTATCTACAGCTAATCGAATTGTGACAAATAAAATGCTATAAAACGTGGTCACTAATATAATTTGTGTAATATAAGATATTGTTTATAAAATATAAATGTGAAGTATATAAAACCTTTTTAAAATAAAAATATAATTGTGCAAAGATGTGAATTAGGGGATTTGATTAAATTAATTCTGTAAAATGACAGAAATATGAAAAAAAAAAAAATTACGTTTAAATTGTTAAAATTATTAAAAGATAAAAAATAAAAGTTTCGAAATTAAATTTATTGCTACTACATTCAAAGATGGTATAAAAAAATATAGATTTTTTGTCCATCTGAACAAATTGTATTTCTTATAAATGCACTGCCATAATTATAATTGCTGTTAATAGTCGGTAGAGTGTACCGTAATTAGAATTTTAGGCGAGAGAAAATAATCATTTTTGTAATCGTAAACGAAACATAATGTAAACCATTTAGGGGAAAAAAATTACTGGATTAAGAAATAAAAATTCGAGAAGGTTTTGGCGGAAAATAATTAGTTATTTTCTATAAACGCGTATAAAGGCTAATTTCTTTAGTCTATTTTCAGAAATGTCTGATCGTAGATTAGCAAATTCGTGGTAAATATTTTAGTGAAACAATTTTTTTAACAAATACATAAAATAGTATACAATAAAAGCTTTCAAAAAACGAGTCATTGCAATATTTTCCCAAATTATATCTAAAATTAGTGAAATGTTTTCAAAATTGTTGTTAAGTTTATGTTTATCACGATATTGTTGATCATTGTTGAACAATTTAAGTTTCATTATTTCAGAGTTATGACCGAATAAGATAATGAATAATACTTTCGTTTACATGAAAATATTATATTTTTTGGCATATTTAATCGTTTTTACACAATATGTGTGGTAATTTTTGTGAAAAATTTTCAATGATTTTGAAAAATAACACGTCTCGAGTATCCCAAAATAGAAATTTCTGATCTACAGAGATGTTGGGCGAAGCTTTTAGACGAATTTCACTTCCCAAAAATAAAGTTACGCACAAAAACAAAACCAATAAGACACTTCCATTTGAAATATTCCTTGTTTTAATTTTGATAGATATATTTCCTTTATTATCTTCTCCGTAAATTTAAAAACTGGTGATATATTTACGGGAAATGACCGAATAATATGTCAATCCCGAAAAAACTCATAATATAATATGTTAATATAGTTATTGGATGACAAATTTTCAGCGTTTACAAAATCGATCTTAATGAATAAGTCGTAACTCCAAAAACCCATAACATACAAGTTAACTTAAATTTACATATTTGTCAAAATCAGTCGTGTAATTTTTCAATCATAAGAGCTTTAAACTTCACCACTGTCATCAAGTATATTCCACCAGAGGAGCGAAGAATACCCGTGGTGCAAAGTGTGTTTCCCTTTTTGCACTGTTCATCGCTATCTAGAAGAACAAAATATCGCTCGTATTTCGCGAGTACGTCACTGATGCCATACGTGCTACTGCATTATATATGAACAGCGCTTTATTAATGCAAGGACAGTATGGGTATTTTTCCACAAATCGGATTTAATTATTATTTTAATTTTAATTAATATTTAAATGCGAATAACGTCAAGAAGTGTTTACACATTCAAAAATATTTACTAAAATATATATCATATTTTTCATTGTCACAAAAATACTCGTACTGAAATGGACTATTATTATAATTGAGTTATTACTACAGAAAAAAGAAAAAAATCATAAGAGTTGTGAAGATTTCGTAATACTTACATTCAAATAATATTCAATTTATTATTTATTTAGTATTAACCGGTTAATATAATATTTACTAGTTATAATTGCATTTACAATAATTGACAATAATGGCCAAGTTTTTTTTTTTTTTTTTTTTATTTTGACCACATAAATTTTAAATCAGGGGCTCTGTATATGCACGCGGAATATCGTTTTCTTTGGACGTAGTTTTTCGCCATCCCGTCCCTCGGCCGGCTCAAACTTTCTATTTAGAAAGCCCGTCCCTTCAAACGACGCAATGATACGGTGCCGACACCCGTTACTACGGTACGATCAAATCGGCCGTGCGCACGTACAAATCGACTCGCAAAATAAATAATTTATACGTATATATAAGTGTGTGTGTTTGTATTTGTGTGTAGATCGTCTTCGGCGGCGTCTGGTCCCTTCCGACCGGCGGGGCAGGGCGCGTGTGCGCTGCTAACTGAGGGCAACGACCTTTCGCGCGGGGGGAGAGAATTCCGGTGGCGGCTGCCGCCGACGACGGCGGCGGCAGTATTGCGGAAGGGATGGGTTCAAAGAGATGCGGAAGAAAGAGGGATGGTGGGAGAGAACGAGAGAGAGAGAGAGAGAGAGGGGAGGGAGAACGAAGGCTGATCATAAAATTGCCGATGGGGTAAAATCCGCGAAACACATACGCGTATAATAATATCACTGTATATACCGAGCGCAAACAGCGTACGCGGAGAGAGTAGGAGCATTAACAGTAAATTTGTTCGGTTTCCTGACCGGGTCAAATGGATCGGAACTGATTTGCTCGATTGCCGTCGCCGCCGCTTCTGCTGCTGCTCTTCTCGAGAAATCGTCATTTGATCGTTTCTACGCAGTGATTAGGCACCGGAAGTACACGTCTCTCGTGTTGTATCTTCTCTTCGAACGTCTTAGAAACGACGATTCCCCCCCCCTCCCCCCGGGATTTTAACGTTTTTCCAACTAATTCCCATTTTGGTTTTACGAACGAAAGGATTTTGCGGTGTTGTTTTAAAAAATGTTTCGAGAGAAGCGTTTCAAAATGTAAAAAATTCATACTTCGAATGCTATTATTTGATTTCAAATTTGATAGGTTTGACGGACAAAGTGAATTTAAATAGATTTTGATGGTCACATATCAAAACGATAACATTGTATTAATAAATAAAGCATAGCGTCAACATAAGCACTGTACAGAAAGGATATTTTAAAAAATTACTGTTTCAGAAGTGACTGTTTTGAGATTTCTACACCAGTGATGCCAACGCAATAACGAAAAATATTTTGATGATGGAAAAATAAATTTATTACGATTTTGTTGGCCACAGGTGAAGCTGTGATTACTCTTTGTGTTGATAAATAAAATGATAGTGTCAAAGTTAACAGTGTACAGGTAGAACTCTTTTGCAGTTATTTTTTCGAGAGGCCTACACTAGTGGAACCAACAAAATAACCAAAAATATTTTAATAGCCATAATACATTATACAGTTCTATTATATTATTACATTTGTGTTTATAATGTTGTACAAAAAGTATAAAATTATACGATTCGTGTGCAGTGTACAATGAACGAAATACAAAAGAGTTAAATTAACCTTGAAGAATAATTTATGTAAAAAGTTTGAAATTTTGGTACAAGTTGATATTGTACATAGTTTTGTACTTTGTGCACAAAAATTACAAATAACACAAAACAATACTAACCTAACTACTACACTACTACTATACGACAATTATATTTAGGTACTTCAGAATTAAGTCTTTAAATACTTAATATATTATATTAGACACAAAACAAACTGCATCATAATTCATGTGGTCATTGTCATTTGTGCTTCGTAGACTTTATCGTTTACCGTAAATATTATTTTACAAAACTGTATAGCATCTAAAAAAAATTAATTTTTCAGCGGTTTGTGACTACATAATGAAATGAAACGATTGCGATAATATTGCATCAGTACTTTTTTAATACAACTTTCTCTTAAAAATATATATATACATATATTTTTTTAAAGTTCTAGTTACTAATTACCTAGTAATTTCGTCTAAACTTAATTGTTTTTCTTTTACTTTTTATAGAACCATTTCAATTTGAATATCTCAAAGATGAAAAAGAATAGAAACTTCATATTCAACTTGAAAAATAGATTCCTAGGATATTAGGACATTATTATTGCATTCTGATATTTAAAAACCTAGAATAATTTATTATTTTGTGATAATTCTCGATTAATCAAGTCGAAAATGTCTTGAAGCTTAACAAAATTCTAAATATGCTCTATAAATGCTCAAAGTCATAAAATATGCTCATATTTAAATGCAAAAATATTCCATATAAAATGTTGTATACTTAAAAATATAGGTCATTTTGTTACAAACTAGCTATTTTTAGACCAATCAAAAAATGCAAGTAAATTAATATCGGGCCTACTAATAACAGTTATTTACTATGAAATTAAAATTGTTCACTTATTTATGTATAGCTGTATATGTCTTTTTATAAACTTTTTAAGGTAATTTTTCATTTTTTAAACGTTATTTTTTAGCGCTTTATTAATAAGTCTTTCTGCGTCCACACATTAGACTCACTCAGTACACAGAAAACATAAATTACTTAATATCGCTACAACTGTATCCAGTTCATATTATTACAAAATAGTACCTATACACACATAAAGACTTGAAATATAAATGTTTTTTTTTCCGATTTCGGTTTCAATTTTGAATATTGGCACTTTATTTATTTTGATTTACATCTTGATTTCAATTACCGTTATTCATTTTTTCGGTTTTTAACGGTACTGAATACCATTTTCAAGCCCTGGCCAATTATTTTATGTTTTACGTGAATAAAAATGACATTTTCAATCTATACTAATAATGTATAGTATAATAATGATAGTGTAGTAGTAATAGTTTATAGACTATTCTGATACAATATTCGATAACATATTATTGTGATACATATAACTTCTAATTGAACGGCTGATTAGAAAAAGGTTAATAATCAAAAAATTGAATTTTTGGGAAATTAAAAAAATACTGTTTGTTTCCTTCTTTTTTACTTAAATCGAAAACTTGTGTACACATTATACGTAACTTAATACCTAAGTTTTAACCTCCAAAAATATGAGATATTACTAGTCAATAGCTTCTGGAAAAAAAAAAAAAAAAAAAACATTAATGGCTATATCCATTTATTCAACGTATTTTTGGAATATTAACCTTTTCTAATCGGACGTTAAATTTACATCAGCGCGTATTTAATTTAGAAACGCGTCCAAAACGTGTTCAAACGCACGTTAAAATTATACTTGGGTTTCATTAAACATTTCAAGAGTAAAAAATGTCGATTAACAAAACGTGTACAAATAATTGAAACGATTTTAACGAAAAGGTTTTTACTTCGTTAAATTATTGATTTCGTGCGTTATGATGGCGAATCTGTGTGTATTTTTACAGCATCCACATCCTGGTTCTAGCATAATAATTTACGCTTATCGATGATTTAGGAATTCGTGAACGCGCCTGTCGTCACGTATGCCGGGTACTCGGGGAGCTCTTACGGATTACCCTCTCGTTTCGGTCTCGTAATCTTCAACGCGAAAACAATCGACGGAGTGCGACGACCCCAACGCGCAGTCGTTAATCACAATAATTTCGGGTCGGGGCGAAAATTAAATTCATTATAAATAAATAAATAATAATCGAATACCTGCGGATTCGAGGTTTGAAGAATTCGTAAAAAAAAGCCGGACATACTTCGCACGACGGGTGGGATTCTCTTGACGGGTATATTGAATTTTAAAGAAACGATAAATTATTTCTCCAATAAAACGATTCTGAACGAGAGAAGTTAATAATATAAAAATAAATGGAAAAAAAAAAAAATGTTAGAAAAATGTCCAAAATTTTTTTTTCACATTTTCAAAATTTTCTCGCGCCAAAATGTTTCTTACGCGATTCTCTATCTAACTTTAAATTTTCATAAAATTCGGATCAAAAAATGATAGTTTTCGAGTCGTTTTTATCAAATTTTGGGTAGTTTTTTCTAAAAAAAAAAAAAAAAAAAAAAATGAAGAAT
>JAIPRM010014489.1:0-10729 GCA_025469315.1 Stegophylla sp. TES_Ste_2020
ATTTGACAAAAACGACTCGGAAACCATCATTTTTTAATCCGAATTTTATAAAAATTTAAACATAGATAGAAAATCCTATAAAAAAGATTTTGGCGCAAGAAAATTTTGAAAATGTGAAAAAAAATTTTGGACATTTTTTGAAAATTTTTTTTTTTATATTATTAATTTCCTTCGTTCAGAATCGTTGTACTGAAGAAATGATTTATCGTTTCTTTAAAATGTAATATGCCCGTCAAGAGAATACCACCCGTCGTGCGAAGTACCTCCATCGTGTGAAGTATGTCCGGCTTTTTTTTCCTTTTTTTTTTTTTTTTTTAAAAAACTACTCAAAATTTGACAAAAAGACTCGGTAACTATCATTTTTTGATCTTAACTTTATGAAAATTTAAACATTGATAGACAATAATATGAGAAACATTTTAGTTCAAGAAAATTTTGAAAATTTGAACTTTTTTATAAACTTTTTTTCTCATTTATTATTTTTTTCCTTTATATTGTTGATGAAAAAAAGTAAAGTAAAGTAAAGTAATGCAAAGTAAAGTATAAACATGAAAGCCGGACATACTTCGCAAGATAAATGTTCTTCGCTCTTCAGATCAGATACTCTTGGTGAGTGTGTTGAAAATGTCGATTATTATTGTTCTTTATATTATTAACTTCTTTCGTTCAGAATCGTTTTATCGAAGAAATGATTTATCGTTTCTTTAAAATTATTCACTCCGTTCAAGAGTATCTGACCCGAAGAGCGAAGAATATCCGTCTTGCAAAGTATGTCCGGCTTTCTTGTGTATACTTTACTTTTTTTTTTTTTGTCTTAGGTTTTATTTTTTCGGAAGTCGGTTTTTTTTATCAGAAATGTCAAAAATGACAAGACATCTAGAATTAAAGTTTTTGGTTTTTATTGTAATCAAAAGAACAAAAAGTAATTGTTACGAATATTGTAATACATATTAATAATGAAACTAATTATTTGATATTTCATGAAACAGAATAGAACCTTCTTGAAACAGGTAATGTAGATTTGAATGTAGAATGTAATATCACAAATATGTATAATTAATAATAAAATATTAAATCAATACTAATTTAATATTACAATTTTATGATCATAATAATAATTAATGTTTTCAAAACTTAATAGGTAAATATAAGTTAATAAAAAAAAAAAAAAAAATGATATAAAGATTCATAGTATTTTTCAAAAATATTTATTACATTTACTATTTAGGTAGTATTTTGTATTTACTCATTGAACTCTCTAATGTATTTCGTAATTATTTCTATTGTATAGGATTTTTTTTTTTTTTTGAAAATGATATTTTAAAAGTGTGTCCCTGTGTGTCCCCCTGTTTGTCCACAGGTGATGAAACGTGAGCCCACATCGAAAGTAATTATTGTCGACAAGTGGGACGTGTATTCGCTGAACACTGTCAGGGACTTTTTCGCCGGCGAGTATATCGGTTACAAAAACGCTGTTAATTACGACGACATCGCGTCCACGGCCATGTTGTTCTTTTCGATAATGGAAGGCAACAAAATTCTAATGGGCATAAAACACGTGGTGAAGGGAAACTGCAAGGCGACGGTCGACGTGAAAACCGGCGCAGCACTGTACCGAATAGACGAGAACGCGTACGCGAAAATCCACGATCTGAGATCCACTTTGTTCACGTTCAAAACGATCTTCGACAATCTCGTGGCACTGATGTCCGGGAAAAAACGCATTGACTTGTCGAAAAATCCCCGAAAAATCAAATTTGACTTTCTGGTGAACTCGTTAGTGAAATCGTTGGACGTCCGAGACGCGACGCCGATGTCAGTGCATAGAATGTGCACCGAAGTGTTGAACGCTCTTTTTCGGACGTTCTACGACGAAGCTCCTCGCGAATCCCACGAAATCAGATACTCCGAGTTTTTCCTCACCTCGCCGTTACTCTACATCAATCAAATGTATCGTTTTTACGCGAACGATTATTTGTGAAAAAAAAAAATCGTTTTACCGTGAGCATTTTGGAATTACATAAATCAAAATGTAATAAATTACAAACAAAAACCCCCGCGACTCGTCGTTGTTTCTAGTGATGTAAATTTCCAAAAGGTTGAAAATTTTTTTGGTTTTTCAAATTAATAGCTTCTCATAGATAATAAAATGAATCTGATCTACATTTTTTTTTTTTTTATTAAAAACTGTGTATATTAGGTGTACCTATCTCAGTGTTTGTATAAAGTTTTAGACAATTTAAGTTTACATGAAAAAATTTTAAGACATTATTGAATTTCCATTTTGTTTTTATAAAGTATAGTTAAATTTTTTTTTGTATTTAATACAATTATAAATATAATATGTATTTATAAAATTCTTATATATAATGTATTTAATATAAATTTAATACTTTAAACGTAACAGTATTAAAAAAAAAAAAAAAAAAACAATAAAATATTTTTGGCATCTAATTTAATTTTGAAATGAATTCAGTAAGTACATAACAATTTAACAATGTTTAAAAAACAGTAAAAATTTAACAGTCTTTTGACTTAATTTTGATAAAACTATCATACAATAAATTATTTTTTTTTTTAAATTAACAAAAAAAATTAAAATTTGAAAATTGTATTGAAAAAAAAAATTTCAAGCTTACATCACTAGTTGTTTCACATTAATATATTTTTTTTTTTATTATTATAATATATTTGGTATTATTGTAATAAATAGGCCAGACATCATTCACATCGTATAAAAACTTCGATTTCCTGGTGGGATATTCTTGGTAGGTGCATTGATTTCTAAAAAAAAAAAAAAAACGATAAAATAATATATAAAACGTTTCTCAGCAGAGTTTATACAAATTTTATATTTTAATATTTATTGAGTATTGTGTTACCACAGTGGACACAGTGGATAATATCATAGTCATAGTGGTTACCAAGGTTACAATGGCTACTATGGTTACCATGGTTACTATCGACACATTGGTCCCGAAAATAGCCGCAGTCAGAAAAAACAATGGCCAACAATCAAAGTGACAAGCGTCAACCCTTTGGAATAATGTGTATAAATTATAATATAATAGTGTAAAGATTGTAATTAATTTAAGTGATAATAAAAAAAAACATTTATAATTATTACAATACACTTAACAAAACAGAGTAAGTGCGAAATAAAGTAGCTGGTACACTAACTATAAAATACGGTTACTTTATTACCTACAACTGTCTTAAACTCATATTACTGAGATACAGTCATAATCGTTTAATTTATTACATTTTTTTTTTTTTTTTTTTTTGAAAGAATATTCCCAAGTGGCACATCACTATGTACGTTACCATTGATTTTTAATTAAACGTATTCCTAAAAAGCCGGACATACTTCGCACGATGGGTGTTCTTCGCACTACGGGTGGGATTTTATTATTATTATTTTTTTTCACATTTTCAAAATTTTCTTGCGCCAAAAGCTTTCTTTCTTATATGATTTTCTATCTATGTTTAAAATTTTCATATAGTTCGGATCCAAAAAAAAACGATGGTTTCCGAGTCGTTTTTGTCAAATTTTGGGTAGTTTTTTCCAAAAAATGAAATGAATAATTGAGAAATTCAAAAAATGACCTCTCTAAAGTACAATCTAGAGGCAAATCCGGTTTCAAAAAGTTACTTATCGAAACTTTTGGACATGTATTTCCATACGAAAAGTTGTACACTGAAAAAAATAAAATAAACATCGTTGTAAAAACACTAGCTTCTTCACTTCGTTCAGAATCTTTAAAAAAAAAAAAAAAAAAAAAAACTGAATTCAATAATAATAATAATAATAATAATCATCACTCGTTGATTATGAACGAGGACCATTTTTGTTTGTTATCTGTAAATATGTGTTTAGAATAACATTTATTTATGTGAACTCGTCTTTGACCAAGTGTGCAAATACAGACAAACAACAGTTTGTATTGCAGAGAATTCGAAAATTTCGCTTCGTATTTCACATCTACTATCGCGCGGCCGCCGCCATGAAGAATTTAATAATTTTTGCAGTGTTCTATTCAATTGCTGTCGAAAACGCCACGGCGGAAAACGGGTGGTTGTCCGTGCGGAGACGGCGATCCGCGATCGAGACAAACGCGATCGTTCATCTTTTCGAGGCCACGGCCGAATTCGATCATTTCCAAAGACTCGTGGCCGCCGATCACGCGAGTTTCTATTATTTTCGCGCACGAGGCGCAACAATGGCCGTAGCCTTTTCCGAAGTACGCGAGGAACTGCACGGTATGAGTTGCAGATTGTTGGCTCTGAGCTACGTGTATTTCGCCGCGCACATGATCGAATATTTCAAATTGGTCAAGGAGTACGTAAAGGAGAACCCGTTGGAATGGAACAAGTCGCGGGAATCACGAGCGATGATAGGACTTCACGACGGCCGAGGGTTTTGTATGCTCACTGCTTTCTACGACTCGGACTGCGGTATCGACGTGGACCGAGCGTTGGAAAGCGTCGTTTTCGCCGGGTCTCTGGGTCGAAACACCGCGCCGGCGAGTTACAAGTCGACCAGCGAGTTGTTGGTAAAAATGGCGTCGTATCAAGAACACTACGAAACATATCTCCGTTCGTCGGAAAACTCGCGTCTGCCCCGGGCACCACCGAACGTCGAGCGGAGCGTGAGCGCAGTGAAAAAAGCGATTACCGATTTCTCGCGGGTGTTTTGCGCGCGGTGGACTCCGTTCGCCCCGAACGTTCTCCAGCAGACGGGAGGATGTCGAGGGCCGGTGGACTATCGAACGCACGAAAGTCTGTTTGTACGTCAGTTATTCGACCGGAAATCGTGCGAGATACACGTGAGTTGCTTTCCAATAACTAGGACTTAAAGCTCTTAGAAAAAAAAAAAAGTATGCAAAGATGCTAAAATCTCTTATAGAGCATAAATTTTACTGTAAAAATTCAAAATATTTAAAAATTTTATTGTATAATATTATGTTATTTTAATATGTATTATTAATATTCTTCTTTTATTATTTATGAAATTTCATTTTTATTTTTTTTAATCTTTATTCTTTTTAAGCTTACATTTAAACAAATGAGAATTTTTAAAATAATATTCAATCTCTTCGGGTATTTAGTAAAAAAATTTTCCAATACCAAGAAAATTCAAATTAAATAATGAAAAATATGTGAACTATATGCACTTAAAATTCAAATATAACCGAAATATGCAAATCAAAGAGAACTGCATACAACTTCTGGTGTTATGAAACGCATTTCTACATTACTTAGCTATGTTTTTTGAATGATTTTTTTGAAAAACATGCAAACTCCTATAAGTCTCTAGCTCTACTTACAACAATAATTGCGCACGACTTAATTTTGTTGTAAGAATGACGGCGAACCTTCCGCCTGCCCACGTTGAGATCCACTGATCCAAACTATATTAATCGTAGATTATGCTCTGCAGTGGTTCCCAAACTGTGTGCCGCGGTGTCTTGTTGGGTACCACGAGCACTTTACAGTAACTTGAAATTAATAATTGTGTTGTAATTTACTTTTTGTTTCTACCGTTCGACAGGTGTTGTTCAAAGACTATAAATAGGCATTGAATCCCTTCTTATTTAATTCAAATTCTTTAATTAGCATCTTTGGCTGATTTTAAATAATCGATTAATTAGACTTCAAATCCATCTTCAACGTTTTCCTTCAATTATTGAAATTCGTACGTCGAATTCTTGTTAGAGTATAAGCACAAGGTTTCCAGGATGATAAATATTGATCCCAGGGATCTGTTCTGAGGTTCTAAGGGTTCACACCTGTGAAAAAAATTTGGAGTGCATACTAATTAAATGGCCGTGGTCCGTTTGGGCGAATCGCCCCAAAAAATTTGGGCGTTTGGCCGAGTGTTTATCCCACAAAAAGTACCGTTTGGGCGAGAATACATAAATGGATTTATAGGTAAAATATTAATAATTATACATACAGTCAATTGAAAAAATAAAGTCACGTGCAATATACATAGGTAATTTATAATTCATAATATATTCTTAACTTTAACAGATATTGGTAAAGTAATATTGTAAAACACAGTCATCTATTAGTAAAAATTAATAAAACAAAAGCTTATAAAATAAAACAATAACAATAGTAAAGATAAAATAAATATAAATTATAAATTATGGCAAGTAGCGATATATCTCAAAGAAACAGATAGTCCATTACATTATCTCGTTATAATTTTACTCGCCCAAACGGTATAAATGATATTCGCCCAAACGGACTATTATTTTTCAGGTCAAAATTGTTACCTTCGACCAAACGACCATCGCCCAATTAAATAGTGGTAGGTACTCGCGTCGGGGGATGTATTGTTCATGGGGGATGATTTACCTTCTAAATCCACTCAAATCCCCCTAAGTGTGTGTTATAAAAATTGTCTAAGGTTAATACTGTTTTAATAAGGGCTAAATAAAACAAATGAATATTTTAGCCCCGCCGATTTTTCTATTCCATCTCCTCCCCCAACGGGTCAATGTGTGATTATTAACAGCAGCCAAAAACGAAAGTATTGCCGTTACAATATTTTGGACGGTTTTTTTTTTTAATTATTATTATTGTTATGAACTTAACTCAGTTATTATTAGAAATTATTTATAGAAATAGATACTCTCACTTGTTCCACAAATCTGCAAGACATGAACTATAATATTAATCCGGTGATCAATCATCATTCATAATTTTATAGAGAACAAGCAGTAGCTACAAGTGTTGTTGAATATTTCCCCTCCAGGCGTGACTAGGTTTTCATTATCTCGAGAGAAAATATAAAAGTATACATTTACCGTTGGGGTGGGGGGGGGGGGTTGAAATAATTTGAAGGCATCAGAATCCACTGGAACACCGTTACGTATGTGTATAATGCATCTTAGAATCGATGAACCGTAAAAAAAATAATATCGAGAACTTCTAGTAATACTAACTAATACTCTTTTCATTGTTATTTACATTTTCAAGGTAAAGCGGAACGATTCTCAGTGGAACTGCAGCAATATTATGGTAAATTAAAAATAATAAATATGAATATAATATTTTACATCAATGAAAATTATTGACGGTAAAAGTTGCTGAGTTTATTGATTCACAATATTGATAAATATTATTTAATAATGACGAGAATAATTAATTATAATTTTTCTTAGTCATTATTCGCGTACTCAAAAACGAACGTGTTTACAATAATTATTTCAGTAATAATTGTATTGTATGTTCATCAAACGTTAACACATAAAATAAAAGATATTTTCCTGATGCTAAGTGTTCGATTAATTTTCTGTTTATCGCGTATTTTAATTATTCTATAATTAAGCGCAAAAAAAGAATATAAATCGTACTTATAACTAATGAAAATAATTTCTCCGCTTTTTTTTTTTTTATAGAGAATGCTGCTTTACAACTACCCAGTATACAGAAACACTGTTACAAAGGTAATAATATTGTTCATACAATATTTCGTCATAATAATTATTTTCTATTAAATAATTATTTTGAAAAATATTTCAAATGTAATAAAAAAAATAAAATTGAAAAAATATAAATTCTCAAAAAAACAAAACCAACAAGTTTTTTTTTCACTAAATAGTGACGGTCAATTAAAAAAAAAAAAGAAAACTAACCTTTTTTAACACTTAAAAGAAAAGAGCATTTAAGGGTAATGTAGAAAAAGTTTGATACTTAAATACTTATAATAATATCTAATGAGTTGTATTTGAAATCAGTACTTAGAGAATCGCTGAAACATACTCATTTGTCGTCTCCCTCTGTGTTATTTTCGTTCATTCAATACGATAGTTCTATTATAATATTTTAGTAAGTTGGTGTAGTAAAAAACATAATTTACTCTAAGTTAACCTTGTATTGGTTTGTACATACTAACTAGAAAAAAAAAAATACTGATTAGTTATTATAAATATTTATGTATCAACAATTTTGTATATTGTCATTGTTTTCTTTTCTTTTAAGTTTTAAAAAAGTATATATGCTTAACTTTTTTGGGTATTTTATTTGAAGTCGGTTTAAATTTTTTTTGTAAACATTTTTGTCTTGGTTTATATTTTTTCGAAAGAGCTTTTTCTCTTATTCCTAAAAACAACAAAACTCCTAGAATTAAATTTTTCGCTTTTTGTCATCAAAATAATCAACAATCAATAATAATTATAATAAATTGTATAATGAATAATAATTATAACGAATATTGTGATAATTAACCGTGAAATTAATTTTTTGATATTTTATGGAACAGAATAAAAGCTTCTTGGAACAGGTAATGGATTTGAATGTATATATACGACATAAGAGTATAATAAACACATAATATGGTATAATAAAAACACAAATATCAGTAAAAATAAATCATTAATACAATACTATTTAATATTCCAATCTTATAACCATATTAATTTTCTCAAAATTTATAAATTATGACAGAAATCTTGAAATTACGAGAAAAAAACAATAACAATTTTATAAATAACAAATAATATCAACTATCAAGTCAATGCGTTTGTTCTATATGGTTTGCACAATTTGTACTGTCCATTATTTTATTTTTACACCGCGAACATTTTGTACGGTCAAAATATAATTACAATTATCGTTTATATTCCTAAAATCCATTCCATTTACAAAATTAATTATTTTGTGGTAACGTATTGCATAAATTTTGTCTTGAAATAATTTTCTTATTTGAGAGTAACAAAGTATGACAGAGAACAAAATTAGCAAAACACATTTTTGAAAACTTAAGTATTTAAGGCACATATTTAATGAATATTTTTTTTAGCTTTATTTTTTTAACATTATTATTTTTGCATTCCATAAAAAAACAAAAAAAAAAAAAGGTGAAATGACGTCCCTTCTGTCGTTATTAGTATTATCCATACAGATTATAGTTTTATTGTCTATTTTCGGTTATATCTAAGAATTATCGGAACAAATACCATTATCACACATCATTTTTTTTTTCAAAAGTGTTTAGAACATAACAATATACTATTTGGTATTTTTTACTTACTCGTTGAACTCAAATGTATTTTGCTGGTGTCTTGTAAAATTAATTCGATTGAAATAGATGTATTAAAATAACAGTTCGTATGCAAATATAACAGGGGTGGCCAAATTGTGGCTCAAACATGTGGCTCTCATCTCGGTTATATGTGGCTCACATTTCGTTTTCTAAAACAACGATTATATTATTTTTTTATAATATTGATTTTTTTTTTTTTTTTTTTATTTTAAATAATTACGGCCTTAAGTGTATGAAAATAGAATTTTAAAAACAAAATAAGATTTCATCATTGTATGAATTAATATTTATTATTTTTGAATTGTTGTATTTTTTTATATACATTTTATTTTTGTGAGCTTTTTAAGATCTGGATTTTTATTGATGTGAGATTGGCTCGAAGTTATTATTCTATAAGATGATGTTTAGTTAAATTTTCAATGATATTTATATATTTGATTATTTCCACTGTCCAATAAAGTGATTCACAAAAATAATAATATATCGATTTTAAATTCTGTGCACAGTTTTTGATTTTCGATGTCTTTAAAACCCAGATATACTGACAAAAATCCACAACACAGAGTTTACAGTGTTCTATTTTAAACTTTTCAAAACCACCACCACATCGTAATCACTCTAACAGTAGTTCTATTTTGTGAAGTACCTTTTGCACTGTTGCAATACGATATTGATAACGGACATCCGTTTTCAATGTCATTATGCCGAAAATGGATTCAAAAGACATAAGTGGCTCTAGGCATAATTTTATTTATCCACGCGGCTCGTGCGCCGGAATATTCATGTTGGCCACCCTTGAAATATAATATATATATATATATATATATGTATTATTATGTTTTTAAAAGTTAATATCCTTGTCGTCCTTGTCCTACCGCAACAGGTGACGAAGAGTAAGCAGCCCGCGCGGACGCCGAACTTGAATAAAAAGCAAGTGTACACACTGGGCGAACTCGGACACTTGTTTGCCGGCGACTTCATGGGCTACGAAAACGCGGTGCACTACGACGATATCGTTTCGAGTGCCGTGTTGTTGTTTTCCGTCAAAGAGAGTTTCAAAATATTGATGGTTTTACAAAACGCGGTGAAGAGTCACTGCAGCGAGACGACGACGACGGTCGATGATGCCGCCGCCGCCGCCGCCGCGAACGCCGGCGAACGAATAAACGAAGTGCTCGACCACGTGCGATGGACGTTGTCCGTTTTCAGATCCGTTTTCGATCGGCTGGTCGCTCGGATGTTGGAAAAAAAACGCATCGATCTCACGGAAAATCATTACAAAATGCAATTCGACATTAGGACCGACTCGGTTACGAAATTGTTGTTGGATTTCCGTGACGCGCCGACGGCGGACGATGGGGGCACGTCAATGCGGAAAATGTGTACCGAGCTGTCGAGCGTGTTGTATCAGACGTTCTACGATTACGCCCCTTACGCCGCCGAAAAAATCAGATATCCCGAGTTTTTCTTGACTTCCCCGTTGCTCTATGTCAATCAATTGTATCGTTTTTACGCGTACGATTTCGTGTGAAAAATAAAATAATAATAAATTAATGAAAAACGGCAAAACAAATGTGGTAACAACTATATGGTCGCTTTGTATTACAATAAAATTCAATAACAATACAAAAAAAAAAAAAAAAAAAAAAAACCGAGTAAAATAAACAGCAAAAC
>JAIPRM010014490.1:0-10728 GCA_025469315.1 Stegophylla sp. TES_Ste_2020
CGTGACTTCAATAATTCATTCAAAATCTAGAGAACTTATCAGTATTGTACAAAATCGATAATATTATTGAAAAAGAAAAATCTTAGTATAATTTTTGGCATATTTCAGACAATGGTTACATAAAAAAGAACACAATTTTTTTTTTGTTTTTCTCATTTTCTTAAAAACTCAGTCATTCCCATCTATTAAAAAGTATTATAATTATTTATAAGACAAATTGAGCTACAACTTACACTACTGAAAGGTAATTTAATGCACTTAAAAAGTCAAAACGTAGTAGAGGTCAGCAATGTCTGACTAACGGGTTTAATAAAAATAAAATTCTAGATTTCAATTTATAAATAGTATTATCGAAAATATTTCTAAAAATAAGATAAATTTAGAATTTATATTTAAAGATTAAGAAAAGTATACTTATATATACAATAAGTTGCTTTATTTAAATCGTGTAATTAAAATAAAAAATTGTTACCCCTCTTGATTTCGAAAGATGGACGCCTATGTCAATGGATTACACCCGGCATCATCAGATCAATCACAAAAAAAAAAAAAAAAAAAAAAAAGGAATACGTTGCATACCATTACTAGGCGCACCAACCATTTAATCTTTTGTTAATAAATAAATATAAAACATACAGAAATAAATTATCAGATATTATACTTAAACAAAAACAAATCTTTTATGGTGATAAAATCAATAGATTAGTAACAATCCCCAAAAAATATGGTCAACAATAAAAGAAATAACAACCCAAACCTCTCAGTCACGTCCACAGAATTATAGCTGAAATATAAATAAAACAAAATTTACGAATCTAACTGTGTAACACGATTAATTGCTAATGGATATTTTTCAACAATGGGTATCCATGATAATAATATTAAAAACCAAGATAGAAAAGTTAGTTTCCTGTCAAACTCACACCCAAATCAGTCTCTTTATTTAAGAAAAATATCAACGAAATAAACCAATAATTTCGATTATATTATTATTTTTGAGTTTAAACTTCGATAATGGTGAGTTTTAGTTCATAATACGTAATATAATAATGTGTAAGTAGTTCAATTGTTTCGAAATTGAGTTACGAACTGACCTCAATACCAAAATTACGTTAAAAAGAAAAGCAGTTAACTCTTTGAAAATTATAAAATACGTTGACCATTTATTATTAAAAGAGTCTACGTAACGAACGTAACTTTTGTTTTTTTATAAAGTCAAAAAGTCAATGAATTGTTTACTAAAATAGAAATTAAAATTGTTTTCGGTAAGTCTGTAGAGAGTCACACCTTTTTCTCCTCTACGAGCACTCATAATTGACCCATAACTAAGTACGAAAATGTTTAAGTTGCAAATTTCAATATAATTTTTATTGATTACCAAGACAAAAAATTTGTTTCGTATATCATAGAATTATAACACTAAACACATATTTTTCATTATGCCTAAGGTGCAAATTTGAATGCATTTTTATTCTTAAGGCCTTTTTTTTGTATTTTTAGGGAATTATTTATATTTTAAAGGCATTATTTTTATATTTTTAACAAATAGTCAAATATAGATGAAATATGGATCAAATCATATCCCCAAAAATGAGAATATTTTTAAAAAGATTTATTCACTTAAGCATATTTGTATTAAATTTAAAAATTCAAACCTTATTATTACAAAGTGAATTAATTTTTTGTAATTTAACATTTTTGATTTAACTTTTAAATAGTAATGTATTAACTAGTAGAAATATTATGCAGAATAAAAGAAAAAAATTGCTCAAATATTTTCTAGATTAAGTAGAATAATATCGAATATTCAAAATTCATATACTGTTGAACAATAATGGGATAGAAATTAATATGCACACTATTAACACTCATACGTTTCTTAGATTTTGAGCGAGGCAAAGAATCTTAAGATTTTACAATAATGATTATTATTTTTTCTTTCTGGAAACACTTTTTCGTATAGAAATACATGTCTAAATGATTCGATCAGTAACTAAATAGATCCGAAATCACACACAGATGATACTTTAACAGGTCATTTTTCAAACTTTTTCATGTTTTTTATAAAAACGAGAAAAATCTGTCTCAAAAATTTGACAAAAACGATAAAATGTTATATTACCGCAATTTTCATAAATATGTTTTATTAACATATCATCAAAAGTAATTTATCTAGAAACTTTCATTAACTACTAAAAATGGTCACGAGAACATTTTAAAAAATTTCAAAAATATTTGATCAATCTTGAGTTAAGTATAGAATTTTGAAAATATTGGAAATTCCTCGTTTTTTGTAAGTTCATATTTAATACAATTTTTAATTCTTGATATTAAAACTTGAAAATTTAATATGGCCTCACTCACATATTTGTCTAATTGACCTAAAACTGTCAGATAAATTTTTTCTCTATAACCGTTTAAAGTTAGTATTTTGACTGAATTCGTTTCTTTTACCTAAAATTACATAATTCAGCATACATAAAAGAAAATTGGTTTGGCAGATCTTTATAAAACGTGGTACCTAGTTTCATAGTAAATATTTTGGTGCAATACATTTTTTACGGACGAATAATTAAACATTTTACAAGAGTCTGATTGAGGTAAAGTACGAAAAAGTATATTCGTGCCTTTGCACCTCAGGTGGGATACTCTTGGTGGTGTGTTGAGTTTTAAAGAAATTATAAATCATTTCTTCAATAAAACGATTCTACGTGAAGCTTAATTTAATACACAATAATATTAATTTTCAATATGTTTAACATTTGTAATTCAATAATAGAATAAGCCATGCGCAATTCGTTAATTGTATAAATGGTCTAATTTGTGTTATAAGTTACTTCGTAATAAGTGCCAGTATCACCAAGTGGTTGAAATAGGACCAGAATAACAAAATTCATTTATTTTTATGTGATTGTACACTGATTTTGCGTATTATATTATTCTGATATGTACGCATTGAACTTAAATGTAGGAATAAAAATAATTTTGTTACGTAGGTACATAAATTATTAACGAAAAATGAATATTGGTTTTTCATATATTCTTCTACGGCCTACACCTAATGAAAATTCCAGAAATAATTTCAAATTAACGTCAAAATAAAATAAGTTAAAGAGGCTCTAATTATAGTAAATCAACATTAATTTGCTACAATATAATTTGTAATTATGTTTATTCTATAGCCTTTTTAAATATAAAAGAATAATATGATGTTATTTACTGTGGTATTTAGAGGAAATTATTATTATTTCCAACAACGTTGTAAATAAATTAAAATGTTTCACTCTAAAACGTAATTTGTGTTGACATAGGTAGCAATTTAAAATTATAATGCTGCTTTAAATTTTTAAATGTAATTATATTTATTTTATAATCTCAAAATCAGTGGTGTTGTGTCAGGACATAGATTGATATGTTATATACCCATTAATATGAAATTATTAAAATATTAAACAATATTAGAATATAAGTGCACTTGTATAGTCTGTTTAAAATTAGATCAGTACAAAACAAAGAAGAATAAATTTTATTTTATAATATTATAGTTATTTATAATTTTCTTAAATAAATAAATACATTCTAACGTTATATTAATGAATACTTTTCTATAGTATAAGTGGCAACAATATTTCATTTTATAACATGACAAAATTTTTCCTAGATCCGCGCCTGATAGTATTAACCACTTGTTCAATGTTTTATTCATTTTTGTCATACTCCACTAGGTAGTAGATAATAAATAAGATTCTGCGTGGAGTGAAGAAGCTAGTGTTTTTACAATGATGTTTACTTATTTGTTTTTTCAATTTATTTATTACTTACGTTTACACGTTTTCGTATAAATATAATTGTCCAAATAATGTGTATCGCAATATTTCTTTTACATATTATAAATAAATTTATTCAAAACTATTTAATAATATATTAATATTGTTACTAATTTTTACTATAGCAAATTTATTATGACAAACTTTTAAATGCTTTTAATATTTACTGAAAATAATTCATTGTTTAATCTTTATTTGAGCAATAATAACATCCAATTGGAGAATACTATATTACAACTAAAATATTTATGTCAAAATCAAAAATTATAGTTAGCATTTTAGAGGTTTCTAAAATCTCCTGATTAAAACCTGCCTAATTTTTGATTTCCGAGGTAATTATTCAGATATAAAGAAATATTGAATAAAATATCTAATTATAATATTGAAAGATTATGACTTACAAAAATATTAAATTGATCATACATTTTTTTATTAATGAGTGTTAAATAATAATGGGTGTACCTACTTTTTAGTTTTTTAGTTTTTAATCCATCGTTTCGATTGCTCGCCCCTTATGTTCGCTGTACAGTACAGAATCACAAAATCGATCTTTTTTAAGTTCATTAAAATCTAAAATTATTTATATATGCAATGGTAATTTCCGCGTTAATTAGCAATAAATAGCATAGCAGAATAAATGAAAAACTCCAAAAATATGTAAAAGTAGGAATAAAAAACTTGGTATTGAATTTCTTATTGTATAAAACGAATTTATAGTTTCTTCTGTCACATTTTCATATGCAACATAAGTTATATATAACAAATGCTATAAGTATCGATCCCTGCAGATAAGTGTGTTTGTTTCAACGACCACCAAAATCTATGTCAGTCAATACCCGATTTTCGATTTTTCGTCTTTCTTCACCTCCGTCTGTGCACTTAACAGCAGGCGCAACTTCTGAAACTTACCGAGAGGAGCGGAGCATTTATTTGTACTAGATATCTCTGAATTTCAGGTGGCTTAGAAAATACTTCCCACAGATTACATTGGTAGATAACATTTATTTATAGAATACTAGGTAGGGTTTATCATCATATGTTTATCCTTGTGTAATGATACATATATGTATAATTCCATCATCTAAACTGTTGACAATAGTTTTCTGAACTAATTATTTACATTATAATATGTAAGTGATACGCATTATGCAATATTAGGTATTTACGTACTTGATATTTTGGTACTTACTAGCATTGGATATTCGATATTATAAAAAAATATTAAAATCAATGATACTACTTACTGATTAAAAAATACACACATATAATATTGTTTGGTATTTAGATCGGTATTTTAATGTTTATAATATGCTCATCGAGGAAAAACAATTAAAAATTTAAAATATCGGTAAGCTAGGGGGGCATGGCCCCAGTGGCCCCTCTCCTGGAACCGTGCCTTCTCTACAGTAAAACCATTTCGAGTCACATAATAAGACATGTGTTTTTGTTTGTTTTACGTGCAGTGATGTAACCGGTGATTTCTTTAAAACATTAAAAGTTTTGAGCCAAATGGGCATCGACAATGCGACTCCGTTGGACTGCGTCAACGTGCTTTATATTTGTAAGTGCGTGTCCACGCGGTCAGCACACTTAGTCGCCGCCGGTCTGGCCGTGCTTCTCAACAGAATTAACGAAAGGTCAGTCACCATCGGTGTTGACGGCTCCGTTTACCGATATCACCCGTACTTCAGTAAACTCATGGTGAAAAAGATCAAAGAACTGATCAATCCAGGAATTAAGGTGAGTGTGTTTATTGTGTTGTGTTATATCCTGCAGTGGGGCGACCAGTCAACCAGTGGCGCAGGAATTTCGATTGGGAGTAATATGATATTTAAGTAGAGTGAACTGCTGGGATAAGTCTTCCAATTGAGCTTTTAAAGTTTTCGCTCTTCTCACATCCAATTATTAAATGTACACAAATTATTTTGATTTTTCACATGACCTATAATGCAGCGGTCAGCAACTGGCGGAAGGCAGAAATCTGGACCAGTAACATATCTTATTTGATTATATTTATCATGATTAAAAAATGAAAATGTATGTTTCCCTCAAATAGTAAAAAACTGGCTAGAATGTTCGATTTTATAAACATCTGTGAATTATTTTTTTGAAAAACATGTATCGAACCATTGGTGGAATTTGAATAAAAAAAAATTTTTGAGGGGGAGCTAAAATATTTATTTTTTGATTTAATGTCCTCTAATAGTATTAAACATATGCAGTTTATGAAAAAAATAGGGCTTTTAATGATTTGAGGGGATAAGCCTCCACAATTAGACCTTTCCCTTCTATTTCCGCCTATGCATCAAACAAAATTAATAGATTCTCACCTTGAAGGCTTGAACATACAGTACGTATTAACTCTTCACTAGTTTCTTACCTCAAAAATCTGAGTAAGGAAAAAAAAATTAATTTCTGACATTAAATAGCTCAGTAATCTTGTAATATATTTTTAATATTGTATTCTTTTAATTCTAATAACAGGAAAATTTGTTAGTCTTCATTTTACTATTATAAAAATATAAAAACTATTTTTTTCTAGACCTCATTTATTTATTATATTATTCTTTTGGACTCTAACAGAAATTACTTGCCGAATCCTGCTATAATGCAATAAAGATTTTGAAAAATGTATATTTTAGGTAGTGAGAAATATCAAATATTTCCAAGTCTGCAACACTGTAAATTAAGTTTTATAAATATTAATTTAATAACATTTACAGTTGGGGAGGGGGGAATATATCTCCCATTTCCCACTAGGCATTCCTTTGGACGCAACTATGATTTCTCGCCTTTAACCGAAAAAAAAACACCTTTTTGGCTATTGTTAAATTCTGCACACGTTCAAAACAATATTAGAAGAAATCCTCTGCAGTCTCCATTTACACAATTTGAGGGGGCGGCATCTTTGATTTAAAATATACAACCCTAAATTTATAATATTTTCATTTGGGTTTATTACTAACAAAAAATTTAACAAAAAGTACCCTCTAAACTAAAGGTTGGCAAACTTTTCGAAGTAAAGATCCATTTTTCTAAAAAATTACATAACCAATTTTTATGAACCACATATACTCGTATGTGAGCGTCTTTTTCTTTTTATTTATTCGTCACTATTCTCTATATGTGTCATTGTCATAAATTATATCATTATCTGGATAGCTACTATTATAACCTAAGTATTCTGAATGAAAGTGAAAATTTTGTAGTTAAAATTATACATATGAAAAAAAAATCTCGATGTTGATGCATATCTCAAAGAGCGGCAGGTTGCTGATCACTGCTCTAAACACTAAAATTTAGTCTTAACTAACTAACTAATAATTTATTTTGCCAGGGCGTATTAAAAAAATTTATTTCGAATTCATCACTTGATTTTTCAAAAAATCGTAACAATCTTGGAATTAGACGTTGAAGATTTAATATGAAAAAAAAAGTTTGTCAAAAATATCCCTAATCCTCTAAGTTGAGAAGATAACTTCGAATTTAATTAATTTTTTACTTTCGTGAAAAATAAATGTTTTTCATTGTTTTTTGTCAATTTTGAACAGCCTGATCATCTGGACAAAAACTAATTGTATTAGTCTAGTTATAAAAGTTTTATTTTATTAACAACACCTACTGCTTAAGATAAGATTCACTTTATATAGATATGTGAATCTGGCAATGATTAATATTTAAAGAAATTTTAACTGGAAATTGGTCACAACTTTATAAGTTTAGTAATATATTTCTTCAATTAAAATACATTATAGTAAATGAAAAAATATTATACCATGTAAAACAGTGATTCTCAACCTTTTTAAAGTTGCCGCCCCCCTGAAGATCAAAACATTTTTCAACGCCCCCCTTAACAAAAAAATATAATAATTATAATAAATAAAAATTGTGTACTATTCGTGAAGTGTATAACTGAAAACTTAATTGAAAATACATGTATATAATTGGTATACTTTTCATATTTCATTAGTAGAATGTTCAATCAGTTCTTAAATCTATTAATCTGTTGTTTCAATATTAATTGAAAATATTCAGAAAAAATACAATTACAGATAAGCTATGGCGCGTATCTGTATTTCAGTTTTTATTTTCTTAAATATTTTGGCTTTATTGTAAATATATATTAAGCTCAATACCACACTATCACCCAAAACATATTCCTTGCCCCTCATAACTTCATTCACTGCCCACTGGGGGGGGGGGTATCGCCCCGTTGAGAACCACTGATGTAAAATGTGCCATAAATCACTGTATGAATGGAAATTATGGGAAGTAGATTTTCCAGCGCTGTTTTTAGTTATCATCAAACTAGTATCGTAAAAAATTTGAATCTATGAGTGTCGCCACTATTTATTATACAGTAAGCATACTGAGTATTTGTACAAACTTTTTTAACACAAATGTTATCGTCTTTTCTGATTTATCTACTAGTTTGAGGTGATGTTGTCCGAAGATGGAAGTGGTCGTGGAGCTGCCTTAGTAGCAGCCGTGGCTGTCAGGGACGAAGAACCATTTTCATTAAAAGAGGTTAAGGTTGTAAAATTAACAGCAACCAACTAGTAAATGTATATTTCTGTATATATTATTTCGAGCATTATTTGATTTGGATTTATTGATTTTTTTTTTTTTTTTTTATTGCAGAAACATATTTGGCGCTAACACTGACTGATGCTGTTTATGCATAACTTAAAATATTGTTGTCATTGTTATTAAGTGTTGAACCTTGTTTTTTGTTAAACCCGTTTTTTTTTTTTAAACATTTTAAATCTTAGTTTTTGGATAGTTGAAACTGATCGATTATTATTATATTTATTTTATTATTATACATTATATTCACTATTATTATATTATATATTTACATATGCGTAAATGTAGGTTTAAATTATGCCATAAATTTGATTTTTATCATTTTGATTTTGCTGTAAAACCTTGAACTATTACAAATATTATCATTGATGGTTTCGTTTCATATTAAATAGCATTATTTTTCTAAAATATTAGTATATCCAAATAATAAGATTTTTTTTATACCTAACTACTTAATTTTGTATGTAACACTGTTTTATACAATATTAAATTATTATGTAGATAGGGTATTATTCACTATTTATTTTTAATTCATTATGTTTAAACTTCAGTTGATAATTATTGTACTTAATCGATAGGTTATCTACCTATTTCACATATTGTAAAAACAATAACTATAACTAAAAAGAAAACGGGCCGATGAAAAAACTAGTTTTTATCATCCCCACTTCATCAGCAGCTATAATGGGTAGATAACCACTAGAGAAAAATAATAATATACTTTAAAAAAAGCCGAACATACTTCGCATGACGGTTATTCTTCGCACCTTGGGCATGAAGATTTTGATGGATGTATTTAATTTTAAATAAGTGCTAAATTATTTCTTCAATACAACGATTCTGAGCGAAAGCTTCAAATACTATATAATAATAATAATTGGCAATAAGAATATATTTAACAAAATGTTATTTAATAATGTTGGGTATTGTGTTGTGTATTTGCACGCACACGCGTGCGCCCGTGTATATATGAGGTAATAAAAATGTCTTTATAAAAATGAAAAATGAAAAAAAAGTCTATTTTTATAAATTAATATATTATGTCCAGTAATAGTCCAATATTATTAATTAGTAATAAAGTAATCAATGTTCATTTTTATTTAAAGTATTTAATATTTATAGTAATTTTTCCGTACTTTTTTTCAATCAACACCTTGTAAAATTTCTAATTATTCGTCCATGAAATATTTTCTTATGCCAAAATATTCGCAATGTAATTCTACATCTATGTAACAAGTTTCATAAAAATCGGTTGAACCAATTATTTTTTGTATGCGTTTAAGTTAGGGTGGCTAGATAAAAAATTTAAAAATCCGGAACAATAAATTTAAATTACTTACAACTTTTTATTTATTAACCTAACCGAATAAAATCTTATTATTTGTCACCAATTTATAATACTATAAAATTTGAAATACTTAATATTTAAATTAAAAAATTAGAAAATATACTTTATTTTCAATAAAAACTAGTTAAAAGTACAAAATAGACTAAATCTTCATGAAAACATTGGTAACTAATATTTTTAATATTTTCCTTCTATTACCACCATAATATACTTTTATATGCTGAGAATATTCTTAAAAAACCAACCGTTTTTATATATCAGAAACATATCTATAAACTATCAAGTGTTAAGTCAAATCCCGGGACATTACTGTGTGTAATTTCAAAACCAGTACAAAATGATGTTCCAAAAAACATGAGTTCTAAAACCGGTAACGTCCCGGAATTCCGGGACGAATGGCCACCCTAGTTCAAGTGTGTAATTTTATGTAAAACTAATGAATTCTGTCAAAATACTAACAAACAACGAATATATAAAAAAAAGTTGACTTGAGAATTTTTAAAAAAAACCTTCAAAAGTACCAACTACACAACATTTCTGATCTATTGAGTTACTGATCGAAACTTTTGAACCAGTATCTCTACTAGAAAAAGTGTTTTCATCCATACAAGGAAAAAACACACACACACACAGATTTGTAAAACAAATACATTTTTCACTGTTGCTCAGAACCTAAAAAGTGCGCAATCGTGTTGCACTGATACAAACAATACTCTATATCAGTGTTTCTTAACCTTTTTGATATCATGAAACCCCAAACAATAATATTTTTTTATGCGGAATTCCTATGAAAATTATTTTTAAAAAAGGAAGATACATAAAACATGGAAATAAGCGGTACCATTAGCAATGCATTTTACTAAAATACTAAATACAGTAAAATGTAGTTAAATTATTTATTTAGAAATTGGATTTTAGATTATATTTAAAAGTTACATTATATTTAAATTAGATTGTAATAATTGG
>JAIPRM010014491.1:0-10727 GCA_025469315.1 Stegophylla sp. TES_Ste_2020
CATTGGATTTTTTAGATTCTGAATGAAATGAAGAAGCTAGTGTTTTTACAATGATGTTTATTTTTATTTTTTTTCTGTGTACAACTTTTTGTATAGAAATACTTGTCCAAAAGTTTCGATCAATAACGTGTTGAAACTGGATTTGCCTCTAGATGGTACTTTAGAGAAGTCATTTTTTGAATTTTTCAATTCTTCAATTTTTTTTTTTGGAAAAAACTACCCAAATTTGACAAAAACGACTCGGAAACCATAATTTTTTGATCCGAATTTTTTGAAAATTTAAACATAGATAGAAAATCATATAAGAAAGATTTTGGCGCAAAAAAATTTTGAAAATGTAAAAAAAAAATTTTGGACATTCTTCTAACATTTTTTTTCTCATTTATTTTTTATATTATTGACTTCCCACGTTCAGAATCGTTTTATTGAAGAAATGATTTATCGTTTCTTTAAAATTAAATACACCCGTCAAGAGAATCCCACCCGTCGTGCCAAGAACACCCATCGTGTGAAGTATGTCCGGCTTGTTTTGAATTGATTATTTATTTTCAACGAAATGACTTAAAGTAGTTTCGTCTATATAATTTATATACTTAGGCGCATAGCAAATATACACACACGGTATTATGTCAATAACATTTTTTCATTCGTTTATTATTGACGTGTACACATTAATCATTTGTACGCGTTATTGGTCAGATTAATCAAACTAATAATTATTGGCGGCGTATAAGAATAAGTATTATTTATGGTCTGAAAAAAAAAATAATAATAATAACGTTTTAGTATGCTCGGAAAAAATAACTGGTCGTCACAATGAAAATATGTCATACTTTAATCGTTCGCCTAATGTGTGTCCTTATTTGATGATTATATATGTTATTTTTTATTTGCTTTGTTGTTCAATACACAACTGTAGTAGTAGTATACTTCTACTTTCATTTGCAATAAGTGACGGCCTCGGGGTAGTAGTATACATTTGTCATATAAGTATTTTGTTTTATTTGTTTATGGTTTTTTTTTTTTTTTAAGTGTCTCAGCCTTTACGGTCATAAATTTAATGTAATTTGACAAAGTGGTCGACTATCGTGAAATATCATCGGAAATAATAGTAGACTGTAACGTTTGTGGAGCGGAATCGAAAACAAAAGATAAAAAATATCGATCACGTCTGACCGATGAATTTAGGACGAAATTCAGTCAGTACGAATGTTTTGGAAAACAAAAAACGCACATTTTATAAAATACTCGGAGCGCATTGCTCCCAGTCCGACCGAATAGCTATATCGCACACGTGAGGAGAGTTTAGCCAATCAGAGGTTACGTATCTAAACATTACCAAAATCTCTAAACACTGTATTCAATGTGGTGTTCTCTTAGTGGCGGCTCGTGAAGTCTTTGGATGTGGGCCACGTCGAAAATGCGTTTGAACTTGGTTGAAAATGGTTTTGAAGCTGTAGCCCTAATATAACATTATATATGTAAGTAAAACGTGGATTCTTCCAATGCCTCCGAGAAAAAACGATTTCGGAAACAAAATCATCGTTTTTAACGTAGGAATCTTTTACTAGCATAGTTATACTTATGTGACGATGACTTTTTCAATTCGTTAATTCCCATATTGAAAATAGAAGAAAATCGCATTTTTAGACTTGGTGCGAAGCGAAGAAGCTAGAGTTTTTTACAATAATGTTTATTTCATTTATTTGTATTATTATTAATTTTTTTTATTAAGACGTTTTTATTTTTTTTTAAGACGTGTTTTCAACGCTGATTTCGAAATTGTTTGAATCGGATTGCAGAAACAATTATTTTGGGAGTTACAGCCTTCCAAACTTAGCGACTTTACGGTTATACGAAGGTGATCCGCAAACTGCGCCCGAGATTTTATCAAGATTAAAAAGTATATAACTGCGCCCAACAAGTATTATCCATTGATAGTGCCTAATCAGTGCTTGCGGTATCAGTCTGCTATATACGTGTGTGACTTCCAAAATAACGGTTTCCGCCAAAAAAAAATCAAACAGTTTCGAAATCAGGGGCGGAACCAGGACTGCAATTTGGAGGGGGGGAAGTGGGCGATTTGACAAAAATAAATCAAATACATATAAAATCGATGAATTTTTAATATGCATTTTAAAAGTACTGGGACGGGGTACGATCGCCCCCATCACCCCCCTCCTTGGATCCACACTTGTTCGAAATCAGCATTGGAAAACACGCCTAAAAAAAAAATAAACAATATAAATTTTTGAAATTCGTGAGGGACGTGGTAAAGTGTATTTTAGTCCCCGTCCCTATAATAATAATATTATAATAATAATATAATAAATCATATGTTTACGCCTAAACATATGAGCCCTACGTAGACACGATTTCCCGGGCAATATACGGCCAACGTTGCAGTACGTACACACTCGTGTTTTACCCCCCCCCTCCCACTTCGCCGCGGTCGGATGTGGCCGTATGTATACATACATATATATATATATATATATATATATATATATATATATATTATATGAGTGTGTGTGTGTACAACTGCAAGTGGAGGGCTGACGATGGGTGTACGGTGGGTGTAGGGAGAGGAGGGGGTCGATGAGTAACGGTGGTGGGTTTTGTAGTAAAATCGTGGCGGCGCGGCGGGCCGGTCGCGTAATAGTGCTGCAAGTCGCTGGTGGTGCAAGCTGTGGCGGCGGGGTGGTTTGCGGAGCGGTAGGCCGACCAGCGGATGGGGGTGTGGTGGTGGTGGTGGTGGTGGTGAGCGCGTGGGCGTCACGGCGCAGCGTCGTCGAGCGGGCGCGACGCTTGCGCCCGCCGCCGCGTGTGGTGCGCGTGCTGCAGCGCTCGTGTACTAGGTCAGCAGGTGGCTGCGGAAGCGTGGGCGGCCGGCGGCGGCGCGCGTGTGTGCAGTTTTCGGCGGCGGGGTACCCGCGAACAGACGGGAGACGTGCTGGGGCGGTGGCGGCCGCGCACCTGAGAATACGTACTACCCCACCGGCACCGACGTAGTCCGTCGCCCCCAATAGGCGGCCGCCGCAGCCGAGCGTAAATCGCGAGTATTCTGCAGCGGCCGCCGCCGTTGTAGTACTACACCTGCACATCTCCTCCACCCATGTACACCACTTCCGTAGTAACACCACCCCCCCCCCGTCGCCCTAGATCGGTGCGCGTACTACGCCGTCGACTACCCTTCCGTTCACCCCACTCCCCCGCCGCCGCCAAATCTACCAGACGTCGACATACTATAGTAGTAGTGCGTCGGTTGTATATAATAATAATACATATATATATATATATTAAAGCAAATCGATCGTCCGCCGCCACCTACCCCTCCCACCGTCCGCCACGCCCGGCCATCCGTCACCACGGCGGTGGCGGCGGCCGACGGATTTACTACGGGGCTCGGGACACTCGTGGCCGCCGCCGCCGCCGCCGCCGCCTTGCCGTAGGCCTGTTTTCGATCGTTTTACCTGGGCCAGACTGGGTCACCCGGTCATCGCCAGCGGCGGCGGCACAGGCGACGACGGCATCGACGACTACTATAATAATAATAATAATTGTTCTCACACGGCACAATGTACTTGTTATTCTATAATATATTATATTGCCAAAGCCTATCCATTTTGGTTCTAGTGTTATATTATTATTTATTTTCGTTACAAATGGATAGTAAAATTAATAAAATTACCGTTGTTGTTATGATATGCTGTATGTGGAATTACCTGACTGGTCAGTGCCGTGTTTACAAACCTTTTTGTTTTTTTTATTCTAGGTGGGGATGTCATATGTTATAAATTAGTTTGTCAATCTCATATGTATTGAATCAATAATTGTCGAAAGAATCCTTTTCCATAAAATAACGACACGTCGCGCCGGACACGATTGTGTGCCGCTAAACTCAAAACATATTCCAATAATGTGGAATTTATTACTCGTATAAATATGTATTATGAGGCTGGATACGAAATAAAATTCAAATCGATTATATAAAAAATAAACACTTTCGTGAACATGGTATGCTTAATAATAGTTATTTATAATATCACGCATTTTTAGATAGATTCCGAGTGGAGCTAAGAATCTAAAGTTCTTACAATGATGTCCATTTTTTATTTTTTATTTTAGACGCGGAACGGAGCTAAGAAGCCTATGTTTTTACAATAATCTTTATTTTTATTTTTCTGTAAACTCTTATAGGATAACTACAGGAAACTTGATAAAAAAAAGAAAACATATATGTCAAAACCTGAATTTTCATAAATTTCATTTTTGTCTTTTAACTTAACGCCAAATATAACAAAGCAAGAAACTTGAAACTTCCATCAACTACTAAAAATAGTCACGCGCATATTTTATAAAAATTTCGAAAAAATTTGACACGTTTTGTGGTAAGTACAGAAGTTTGAATATATTGGAAGTCTCTCGTTTTTGTTGACTTTTTATTTCATTAAATTTTAATGTTTGCATATTTAGACATGTATTTTTTATACAAACATACTCATAATATATACAACTAATGATATTAAAAATGTACATTATTCCTATAAATTATAGCAATAGCCTATGTTTTGACCTACATTGTCAAAAACTCAATATTATCGTACTTTGAGTTTATTAAAAGTTTTCAAATATATATTTAAATAAAATAGATTAATAAAAAGCCGGACATACTTCGCACCACGGATATTCTTCGCTTCTCGGGTCAGATACTCTTTGTGGGTTTGTGGAATTTTAAAGAAACGATAAATCATTCCTTCAATAAGTCAATTCTGAACGAAAGAAGTTAATAATATAAAGATCAATAATAATGGTTGTCATTTTCAACACACTTACTTAGAGTATCTGACCCGAAGAGCGAAGAATATTCGTGGTATGAAGTATGTCTGGCATTCTTGTTTTTACTTTACTTTGCTTTGCTTTACTTTTCTTTTTTTTTATCTAATAAATAAAGGAAAAAATATTCAAAGAGAAAAAAAATGTTAGAAAAATGTCCAAATTTTTTTTTAACATTTTCAAAATTCTCTTTCGCCAAAATCTTTCTTATATTATTCTCTATGTATGTTTAAATTTTCATAAAGTTTGGATCGAAAAATAACGGTTTCCAAAAAATTACCTCTCTATAGTACCAACTAGAGGAAAATCAGGTTTCAAAAAGTTACTGATCCAGACTTTTGGACATGTAAGTCCATACAAAAAAGTGTTCACAGAAAAAATAAATAAATAAAAAAATAAACATCATTGAAAACACATAAGCTTCTTCACTTCGTTCAAAATCTAAAATACTGTCATGTTGCAAATAATTGTAATTGGAATATTTTTTTCCGTAATAACTAATATTATTATATTTTTATTATTGTTATTAAAGTTTAAAACACGTTTTATTTTTGTATTTATTTATTTATATTTATGTACAAGTTAGTTTTGCTTAATATTATTATAACCTGATAATGTTATATCCAAATCTAGTGGTTACCATTTATATTTATTACACTGTAGGCTGAGTTATGAATTATTTTTAAAAAAACCTTATTACTTTATAAACGAGTGTTCATTTCTCATATCATTAAATTCTAAGATTAAATTTCAAATTTGGTAAACATTTAAAAACGTAGACGATGAGCGAACAGTGACTTTCCTAGAGAAAAATCTTTATAAAGTTCTTGGACGGCAATGAGGGGGAAAAAAAGAAAATTAATAAAAATTAAATTTTTACACACACAGTGCGTGTACCTACGTGCGTGCATCCTTTACCGTTACGAATAAACGACCAGTGTTCGGCAAAATGTAATTGTCAGACGTGTGTATGAATTTTATGCTAACACACAAGAAGCAACACGTAAAGAGACGACTGTGACGGGCTTTAAGGCTTACATCATAACACTATGGATGGGAGCGATGTCCGCGGAATGCGGATAGTTTTTCAACACATAAAAGTTTCCCGTCGATATGCGCACAATGAGCACTGAGTATAGGCATTACAGTGTTGCCAACTCCGTCGAAGTCAAATTCCCCAGGTGTATATCGATAAATAATCCCTAAATATGATAAAAATTCCTTGATTTTCATTTGGTTAGAACTAGAATTAGAAATAGGTACTACTAGAGTTCGTATTATGTGTGCACTGTCCAGAGCGTGGTAATACTAATATACATTATATTACGTTTGTATTGTTATTATATTATATTAACCATTATCAGAGGCGTGTTTAAGGCAGGGCTAAGGGGGACTAAGTCCCTCCAAAGAGTAGTTTTAGCCCCCTCAATCGCAAAAATTAAATGCTATTCGTTTAGATAAGCAGTATCATTAATTATTAATTGTATAGTCAGATTTCATTTTAGCCCCCACCCCCACCCCTGAACAACAATCTTAAATTCGCCCTTGACCATAATAATTTATTATAATTATTCATTATAATTTAAAACATTAAATTATAATTAAACTAAACATTATAATTAATTGCATAATGTGATATATTATATTCTAAAGGGTTTATCCCGTGTATTTAATAAAATAAAAATAATTCAAATGTGGTAACAAGCGAAATCAATAGCGTTTCATAATGTTATTATTAATATACGAAGTAGAGCATATTATAATTCTGTCCAAACTATAGCCGCCATTATGCAGTACGAGTTTTAACAACCAGTGTGCGTCTTGTTAAAACGTACTGCCAACACTCGTCGCACATTTATCCCGCATTCTCCTTGGGAATTCATGAGTTTTTTCTGTCCTCTTTTTTTTTTTTTTCTTAAGTTCCATCATATTATCATTAATTATAATTGACATTTTCAAAAACATATTTTTATTACTATACTGAAAATTGTACGTTGCCCGTTTAAATCGTTATTCGAATATTATAGTGGGCATTCCGAATTGATTTATGAAATATAGAATGTATGCGACGAGTATACACTGCACGAGAGAATCGTCATTAAAACTTGCACTAGGGTGCCATAAAACTTCGACTGGAATGAAATCAATGGTATAACTCACAATACAAATTTTGTATTTTTTTTTTTATTTTTGTACAAATTTCAGGAATTTAGAATATTTTTTTTTGGGGTGGACTCATGAATGAGTTTTGAGATTAGAAAAAAAAAAAAATCAAAAAAAATTAAATTATATACATATATATTTATTTTTAGCCATGTAATTTACATAATATAGTACCATATTAAAGCGAGTAACAAATTAAAGTCGATTTGTTTGGACTGGGAAATCTTTGATGATGGTTTTGACTATTCGCCTAAAGGTATTGCTTCTGAGTTTTGGTCTTCATATAAAGCTAATATAGAATTATTACAACTTTGCATCGTTCTGCGGTATCATTGACTATTTTCAACACCATCTTCTTTTTTGTTTTTTTTGTATTCCTCGTCTTTTTCCCCATACGACTTTTCTCAAAATTATAAGTTGTCATCGAAATTAATGTCAATGAAATTTTTGTATGCCTATACCTGATTGACAAGCAAATGTGCACCAAATTGTTTTCACAGGCTGGATGGACTATGGATCCATCCATTTGGCACATGGGTCTAAGAACCTAAATACCTTTTGGCCTAGTCTATATGCCCTTATGGGAGTTAATAATATGGAAATTGTTGAAAAAAGTGGTGAGTGATAAAAGAAAATACCGGCCTGACAAAGAAGGTATTACCTTGTAAAACAAATATTTTACAGCAAATATCATATTACTAACCGTCCTCAAAAAAATGTGTTCATACCCATAGACATATTATATAATATACATTCTTTATATGTTTGTGTTCATAATATCATAACATGAGGTATTTCTGAAATATACCCTTCACGATTATCAATACACATATACAGGGTGTTTCAGAACTAATGTAATTTCTAAAGTGGAAATTTCCCAGAGAAATTTCTTAGTAAAAACATTTGAATAATAGTTTTTGTTTGCAAAATTTTGTAAATGTTATTTTGACAAGACATATGAGAATAAGAGTACATAAGTATATAGTTATTTTGTATAAATATATGTAAATTGTAAAGTATAAAGCTTTTTTTTATTAATTGTATGATTTGTTAAAAAATATATACATAAATAACATTTATATGAATAATTATGTTATATTGAGTATTATTATATGTACATTTCAGAAATTTCATGAAATTTCTGGAAATTTCCTTTAAGAAATTTCTCAAAAATTAAATTTATGAAATTTAACATCTCTATCCAGAAAGATTCAAAAAATGCAATAGCTTTTAGATTGTGAACGGAGTGAAGAAGCTTATTATGATTTTACAACGATGTTTTTTTCTCTTTCTGTAAACACTTTTTCGTTTAGAAAAAATTGTTATTTTGGGGAAAAAAGAAGGAGTTCCAATTTATTATTACACAATCTTAATATTTATGTGTTCAATGAAGACCAATAAAATGTTTTGTACATTTAGTGTAATATTTTATATCATTATTTACACTTTGGTATTTTCGTTTCAAGGCAAACTCAATCTTTGCTCAACACAATGTAACTTATTATTTCAAAATGAATTTAATTAAAAAAAATCATATAAAACTATTAATTATTAAGTGTTTAGAATTCAATATTTAGTCAAAACGTTTAATTAAAAATAATTAAGAATTATTAAGAAGAAACATTCGACATTGCAGCGCGGAAATAAAAACGGGAAAACGAGTTTAGATCACACATTTCTTTCGTTTTCCTTGTTCAGATTCTAAACGAACGGTCTTTCGTCGTCGGTCGTTTTGTAATCAATTTCTTCTAACACGTCGGAAACGGGAATTTCGTGTCAAAATACGAACCTATACTTCATAATACGTAATATAAAATGCGACCATAATTCACCGATTCCGAGGAAATGCGCGAAGTGAATAAAGAAAAATCAAAAAAAAAATCCATGTATACGATTTAGTTTCGCCTTCATAGAAAAATAACACATTTCGATTTTCATATTATTCACGACGTATTAGCATCACCACATTGTGTACGCCGCCGCAGCAGGTATTATTATTTTCACTTTACTCGATCAGTCGCCGATATCGAAATACCTGCGTATGTGTACACAACGAATATAAACACTTCCACGAGATGCAAACAATATATACATATATATATATATATATTATTATGTGTATATATTTTATGTTAGCCTTAATGTACACAATACGTAATGTTATTCTATATAATATAACCAATTAATCTAAAAAAATTCATAAATTAGCTCGTTAATTTATGGATTTTTACAAATTGATGTCTAGTTTTAAATAACAGTAATTACTATTGAAAAGGGTACTGTGTGTAAATAATAAAATACACATTTACAAAGGCAAAATTATAAGTTCAATAAATTATATTTGGATGTATAATTAATTTAATCATTATACATTTATTAATTATCTTCAATCTTATTGAACAGTTAAAATTGTATGCGAATAATTTAGTATTTTAGGTTCTAAACGAAGTGAAGAAGCTAGAGTTTTTACAATGATGTTTATTTTTTTTTTTCTGTGAACACTTTTCCGTATGGATCTACTGGTCCAAAAGTCTCGATCAGCTACTATTTGAAACCGGATTTGCCTCTAGTCGCTACAATAGATTGGTTATTTTTTAAATTTCTCAATTTTTGAAAAAATTACCCAAAATTTGGCAAAAATGACTTAAAAACCAACATTTTTTTGATTCAAACTTTATGAAAATTTAAAATTGATAGACAATAATATGAGAAACATTTTGGCGCAAGAAAATTTTGAAAATGTGAAAAAATAATTTTGGACATTTTCTAAATTTTTTTTCTCTTTTAATTTTTTTTCCTTTATATATTATATAAAAAAAAAAGTAAAGTAAAGTAACTGTTTGTGCTCAAATAAATAAAATTGTGTGCAAGTTAATATAATAATATAAATAGTGATATTTTAATTAGGAGCAGTGTTTAGTGACAACTTTTTATCAAGCGCAAGGGTCAGTTACCTTTGTCTATCACCGGCCAGCCGCTCAAACTCACAGACACACATACACACGTCACGCAACATACGCTTAATCTTAGTTTTGTGAATTATATAACATAATTAAAATTATTATATCCACGCATATTGTTTCTCGTACACATTCAATTTTGTTCCGTCAATCGACCGCAAATTTTAACTGTTCGCATCGCTTTCATGTTAAAACGCATTTTGTTTTACACAAATTATATCTTAAATTGTTAAATTCACATCGCAAATATACTCTAGTTATCGTTGCATGATTATTATATTAATTTTAAGTGTGTATTTGTGAATTTTTTACATAGGTAGCAGCTGGCCAGCAGTGGACCGACACGTTTGTGAGTTTTATAATTTGTATTATTATTTATTTATTTGCATATTTATTTGTTGAGCCAAAGAGCCTATTAAGATAGGTATTATTTGTTTATTATTTCGTGTTTCTGTGATTTATATATTTTGTAATTATTTTTATTTATTCGTTGTGTGTGTGTGAATTATTAGAACTACAGCTGTTTATATATTTAATTTGTCATTTATTATTTGAGCAAATGTTCCGTTGTTCTAAATAACTCACTAGAGAAATCACAGTTACCAGTTACATTTTAATTTTTAATTTATTGTATTTTATATTTCCTATTTTAGATTCTGAACAAAGTGAAGAAGCTAGTGTTTTTACAATGATGTTTATTTTTTTTATTATTATTTTTTTTTTCTGTTAACACTTTTTCGTATAGAAATACTTGTCCAAAAGTTTCGA
>JAIPRM010014492.1:0-10726 GCA_025469315.1 Stegophylla sp. TES_Ste_2020
GCTTTGTTTGAGAGACTATAAAATATATATATAAAAATATAAATATATATTATAAGCGGTAGTAACTTGTACCACTGTGGCCCACAGGCCAATCAATCGGCCCAAAAAATGTTGCAGATGCAGCATTTGAACCTTCTGCTGCATCCGTGCGCACGCCTATGGTCTAGCTCTAATTCCACTATTTGTAAAATTAATCAAAGCTACGTAAATTTTGCAAGTTTTTCTTGTTGTATTTCAACTTTTTTTGTTGTTGATTTTGTTATATCTTTTAATGCATCAATCATGGAACCTACTTCTATTAAAAATGCTAAAAATATATTCAATTGATATATTTTTCTAGAAAATTAAATCTTGTTTTATAAATTTCATAACAATTTCATTTAGTAGAATAAAACGTATATACATGTGTACATAAATATGTAGTTTATACCCACTCCTATGAGAAAAACCTAAATAATAATATACTGGTCTCATTCAAGGAGCATAGAATACCAATGTTCCAGTTATGTACTTCTTTTTTAATATTTAGGATTATTAATGCTGCAAAAAATGTCCACTAGACCAGGGGCATTCCTAGTCTGTTTTCAAGGAGGTGAAAAATCTATTTTACTTAAAAATTCAAAATCAAATGTATGAAAATTCATGAAAATCTAGTTTTCGGTTGGGTGAACGTAAGATCCTGTATTACTCGGGATTACTCCATGTTTCAACTTTATGTCCCGTTACAACATTATAAGTAATTCAGGACGCATTTTGTTACGTATTTTCATATCTTTTCTGTATTTTTCCTGTTTTCCTTTCTGTTATAACTTTTGAAATTTATTTTATAAATTTTATAAAAAATATCGTTATTTTACCATATTTTTGTCTGCCATTATTCAATAGAATATTATAATCTATACTTTTCAGTGGTATTTTCGGATTCTTGTTTTGACCATAATTTTAGCATCACATTGTTGCCAGTGATATAACCCGTACATAATAGTGTTACATTTAATAATAACTATTAGTTAAATTATCGCTTTTAAATGATTTAAAAAGTAGCAATATGTATGATAAAAATGTATTAAAAAAGCCAGACATGCTTCGCATGACGGGTGATATTCTCTTGACGGGCGTATTAAATTTTAAAGAAACGATAAATCATTTCTTTAGTAAAACGATTCTGAACAAAGGAAGTTAATAATAAAAAAAAAAATTTTTCAAAAAATGTCCAAAAATTTTTTTCACATTTTCAAAATTTTCTTGCGCCAAAATTTTTTTTATAGGATTTTCTATCTATGTTTAAATTTTCATAAAATTCGAATCAAAAAATGATGGTTTCCGAGTCATTTTTGTCAAATTTTGGGTAATTTTTTCCAAAAAAAAAATTGAAGAATTGAGAAATTCAAAAAATGACCTCTCTAAAGTACAATCTAGAGGCAAATCCGGTTTCAAAAAGTTATTGATCGAAACATTTGAACAAGTTATTCTATACGAAAAGTTGTACACAGAAAAAAAAATAATAAAAAAATAAATAATAAAAATAAATAAAAATAAAAAAAATAAAAAATAAAAATCATTTTAAAAATACTAGCTTTTTCACTTCATTCAGAATCTAAAAAAAGAATAAACATCATTGTAAAATCATAAGCTTCTTCATTCCGTTCAGAATCTAAAAAAAAAATTAAATTTGATACATGTAAGGAATTTCAGAGAAACGTTCCACAATGTATAATAGTGAACCGGTCCCGAAACTACTGTTATTCTTATTCTAACCGTTTTTCGTTAACCACGGCGACTTACCGTAATTACTCTCTATTGTCTTTTCACAAACGTCACCGCGGTTCTGGGGTCCGTCTGCCGCAGTTTTCGACATCGAACGCTTGGAAAACGGTCGCGTGTTTTCGATTATTGCGGTCGTCGATGAATCTTCATGTGTCGATTTACATTTAGTTGCCGGTCGTGACGTTGCTAGCCCAGCAGCACATGGCGGTATTGACTGTGTTGATAACGGTCGCGATGTCGACCCGTTTCGCTCGTTCAAAAGCCGGTGGTCGGATATTTTCGATATTGAGCTGGTTTTTCGATCGCCGATCTGACCACCTTGTGACCTAGATCCGGGTTTAGCGCATTCGTTCGGTCCCGCTGTCACGGATAAACTAGACTGGAGTTGTATACGTCCCCCCGATTGCACGGCTTCGAGTCTAGAGCTCGGTCTAGATTGTTTAGATTGGCTAGAGCTGGGTCTAGAACGTACGGGTTGCCTAGGGTCGGGTACGGAAAGTCGAGAGCCGGGTCTAGAACATATGGATTGACTAGAACCTGGTCTAGACTGTATAGAAAGTCTAGAGCCGGGTATAGAGCATAAGGATTGGCTTGAACCTGGTCTAGATTGTACAGATTGGCTAGATCCTGGTCTAGAGTATACAGATTGACTAGATCTTGGTCTAGAGCATACAGATTGATTAAATCCTGGTCTAGAGCATACCGATTGACTAGATGCTGATCTGGAGTGTACCGATTGGCTAGATCCTGGTCTAGACTGTACAGAGAGCCTAGAACCTGGTCTAGATTGTACAGATTGGCTAGAGCTGAGTCTAGATTCAGGTCTGGTCGTTGCGCAATCCAATGCGTCGGGCAATACGCCTTGGTATCCGGTCCCAGGCCTGTATTGAGACAACGAAGACGCCGGCCGATCGATGATCGACATTGTTGTACACGGTCGTTTCTGTGTACATTTTGAATTCGTGTATTAACAATTATTATTTATCCAATTAGTTTAGGAACATTTTTAATTTTTCGATTTTTAATCAAGTAAGTGTGGTAATTGAAATGATACAAATCTGAATTTTAAAAATTTCAATAGTTTCTGATAAATAGGAAAATAACAAAAAAAAAATCCGGACATACTTCGCACGATGGGTGTTCTTCGTACGACGGGTGGGATTCTCTTGACGGGTGTATTGAATTTTAAAGAAACGATAAATCATTTCTTCAATAAAACGATTCTGAACGAAGGAAGTTAATAATATAAGAAAAAAAAAACGAAAATTGATTTTCATATCTTTACATACACCTAATGAATACTCCTATAAATAAATTCAAATAACAATGAAATATAAACATAATAACCAAAAAAAAAAGTGCAAAAATTTTAGATGTTAGGTAAGAATCGAACTCGGAACCGTTGCAATATGGCCGCAATATTAAACCGTTGGGCCACGACTTTGCTGTAATCGGGTAAAATAATAGGTATTTAATATAATAATAGAAAATATTGAATTTTCGAAATAGAATAAAATAATTAGGAAACTATAGATGCACGTAGATATTAATTCACACCATCGTATTCATTGTCAAAGAATACACATGATGGCAATAAGGAAAACCTTCTTGGAATGATTACAAAACTACAAAAGGAAAAAAAACGGTCCGTGTTGTTTGAATACTGATAACGAGACAAAACGGATTTGTGTCGTTCATCGAACTAAAAACGTGCGAACTATACCATTACACTGTACACCAACATTTAAAAAAATCGTAGTGTGTGGCCACCTTTATAAATACTGAATAGTTTGTCACTATTAATAAATATGAAACACGAATCCCTTTGTAAAATTATCGGCATAGTTAATATAATAGTAATATACAGTTTACATAATTATATGTAATTATGTTGGGAATCCCACGATACAATTAAAGTGCGCACGGATTGAGGCGGCGTGTGACCGTGACGGCGCTGACAAATGTTTATTTGTAGATGCCGCCTTTGTCGTAATTTCTCCAATTTTTTTTAAATCAAACCCTTGTAAAATATTTAATTATTTATCCGTAAGAAATTTTATTGCACCAAAATATTCGCGATGAAATTTTCTATCTAAGCACCAAATTTCAAAACAATCGGTTAAGCCAATTTTCTTATATGTACATTAAAGTGCGTAATTTTAGGAATAACTAACGAATTTCGTCGAAATTCTAACTTCAAACGAGTATAAAAAAAAGTTGACTAACGATTTTTGAGATTTTTTCAGATCAATTAGATATATATGTCAGTAAGATCATATTAAATTTTCAAGTCTTAATATCAAAATTAAAAAATTTTATTACATAAAAACTAACAAAAATGTGATTTTTCCAAAATATTCAAAGTGCCGTACTTAACTCAAAATTGATCAAATCTTTTTGAAATTTTTATGAATTATTCTCGTAGCTATTTTCAATGGTTGGTGAAAATTTCAAGTCTCTAGCTGTATTATTTGAGACGTTTGTCAAAAAGTAATTTTCAGTTTTACGGAAATTTTGGTTATTGCGTATTTCACCGTTTTTCATCAATTTTTCGACAGTTTTTCCCCGTTTTTGGAAATAGTATTGAGAAATTGAAAAAATGACTTCTTTAAAGTACCATCTGGGTGTGATTCCGGTTCTATAGAGATACTGATTGAAACTTTCAGACAAGTTTTTCTATACGATAAAGTGTTTACAGAAAGAGAAAAATAAATAAACATCCTTATAAAATCCTTGTAAAATGTAACTTAGTAATATTTATTAAGAAGATAGTTAAGTTAGCTTTAATATAAGATATTTATACAATAAATTCGATATTATTGACAAAAATATTGATTTGAATCCAGAAAAACGTTTTTTCCTTTAAAATTTACACTATTTATTAAATTAATTGGTGAATATTTCAATTTATTGTTCTAGGATTAAAAACCAAGGAAATTTACATGCTGGCGCCCACTTATTGAGCGTTTTACTATCAGATATAGGGCTAAAATGCATTCTACCAACTCGTGTACAAATTACGAAGCAATCGATTTTTTTTCTCAAACTCTCCTCTAGTAAATTATATTATAGGTAGTCAATGTAATTTTATAACTTTTACCCTGAAATGTCCTGTTAATTTAACTCACAATAATTTATTATTTAATTAACTTCATCTATATTTAAATCATGAATTCACGGGTTATTCAAATATTATAATACTAATACCGGATTCAGTTATTGTGTCAAGGTCTGTATTAATACTATCGTATGCCCTAGATATATATATATAGATATTATATTGTTTTATTATAAAATCTTTAGTTACCATGATATATATATATATTTTAAATGAGTAACAAAAAGCGAGCCCACAATAACTCAACGTTTGCAATTGACCTAATTGATGAGTTGATTTAATAAAACCATTAATATAGTCGACTATAAAAAATTGTAGGATTTTTACTATTTTACATTCTGCGCTGTACAGAATTCTGATAAACTAATAACAATTTACCTCGTTATCATATTTATTAACATTCCAATCGGGGTTATAGGTGGAAGTCTGAAAACGCTTTTTTTCACTCTCCATCATGTCTTTCAAATGCTGGTTTTGTCTTTCTAAAAATTCTTGATAAAATCTCATTGTAACCGCTTTGTTTTTTATTTGTAGTTTGCCTATTTTCGGGAATGGAAGTTCACAGTTTTTTTCTTCATACAATAAGTTTCTAAATGCAACAACGACTTCTTTAAAACAGTGAATTACCATATCGCTGTTTAACTGAAAATCTTGGGCTACTGATAACAAATTTAAATAGCGTTCACGTATCTATAATAAATGAACAATAACATAACAAAGATAGTTTGTAAAGTACGGTAGTACTCAATCATTTTATAAGGTTTGATTTTCATACTAAAAATTATTTTATAGTTTATACATATTTTTATATTATTATTATTATTATTTTTTTTTAATTGCTCACATTTGCTCTGTTATGTGGTCTTCTTCTTTTCAGATTATAATCTTTAGCTAATTTTTCATCAATCACAAACACAGGCTTTCTTAGTATATATGGATATCCTTTTCCGACATTCAACGTCCATTGAGCAAGCGTAAAATAACCGATTCCTTTTATTAATATTCCCTATTTTACAAAATTGATCCAACATTTAATCAAATAGGTACAACTAATATAAATTTTAATGTAAAAATTGGAAATGCAACTGTCGTAATTATATATTCAGATGTTTTAGTTGAAGTTAAAAATTAAAATAAATACTTATAAGTTATAACCAAATTTAAACTAGTTTAGAGATATTATTTCCTTTTCAATGCATCTAAAATAATATTCTGTATCATTAAATTCTATTTTACGTTATTTTAATACTTCCAACATTTTAAATTTAAAAAAATTTTTATTTTGAACTAGTGAACTATGGTGGTTTTTTATAGTGGTTGATAAAACAATTTCTAAATATATATTTGAGGTGCCTATTCAGATTTAAATTTTGGAAGGGGCTGATAAACTATATCAAAATACTTTCATACCTATTTAAATTTCAAGTTAATTCAAGCTGTGGCGTATAACCTAAATGAAGTCACTTATCCAGTTACCCTGAAACCATAAGTTCAAATTTTATCCTTAAAAAATAAGTTACGAATTCCGGATTCACGCTCAAAAAAAATTACGTATTATACTCTAGCTTCTGACTCCGGTTTGAAGTTTCTGAGGTAATTATTTACATTAACAGGTGCTGGGGTAAGTCTTACCTGGCACCCGGAAATAAAAAACGTTTTTTGAAGGGTAAAAAATAAGTTACAAATTTTGGATTTGTGGTCACAAAAAATTACGAATCACTTACTAATTTGTGACATATTTTTTAAGTTCAAAATTTAAACTTGTGGTGCAAGAGTAAGTGACCTACCTAAATGTCATTTCATGTATATTTCATTGTTGATAGTATTTCCTTGTTTTTAGAAAAACTCTTGAGAATATTTAGAGAAAAATAACCTCCTTAAAGTACCATTATGTTAACATTTTCAACTGGGAAGATATATATTTACCCGAGCACAATTTTAATCAAGAAAGTAATAATAATTATTAATTAACTTTATTTTAACTACTACTAGAACTTTTTGTTCCACATAGAATCTGAAATATTAAATAAGTTGAAGACGTCTAGCTCTTATTTCACTATAAATGAAAATTATTTAAAATGTTGTAAATTTTATAAATTTTTCTTATAATTCAGTAGGGACAGGCACGTCACCGAGGGAGGGGCCTTATGGGGCCTGGCCCCCTTATAAACGTCAGTGACCCCGAAAAGGCCCCCTTGATTTTATTTTTAAATATTTTAAACATGGTGTATTTGTTTCTAATCCTGAATGTATATTATGATACTCCATATAATTAAAGATAGTTTAGCAAAAATTAAGTTCTGAGATTTTATTTTATATATATACGTCATCCAAAAATTAGAAATAAGACAATAAGATGTCTAATAATAGATTGAAAACTAGAAATTTCAAATACCCCCCCTACTAGCTTTTTTATGCTAATTAGTCGGCAAATTTAGAGGGGATACAAAAATTAGAATAGGGCCAAAAGATGTTGGCCCTTAATGGAAAAATCTAGTTACGTGCCTGAGTAGGGACTTTAAATAATATAAAATGAAGTACACCTATACGAATACATAATATGGGCACACACTAATGATAACATATGTTCAACTGATAAAAAAAATTTATGATAAAAGTTTTATATTTTTAGAAAGAACATTATAAAGAATGATAGGTATTCTATTCTAATACACCTCGTTAGAAGTTCAAAGTTGTTACTTTTATCGATCGTCAACATATATAGATCATTAAATAATTGCACCTGAACTGGTGTCAATTATTACTCGTTATCAGTTATTTTAAAACATTTATCAAATTGGTAGCTTAACAAAAAAAAAAAAGTGAAAAATAATTGCCATGTTTTGACTGGTGATCAAAATAGTATACTAGCTGAAACGAACATTACAGAATAGCTGAAAAGTTAACTGGCAAAAAGGGAAAGGTTCATTTTGACTAAAAAGTGTCCCACTCTGACTTCTGAGGGTTCAGATACTTGGATCTTGATACTGAGCTACATGGGACAAGAAGAAATTCTTAAGTTATAAAATCATCTCACAAGCGTATTTATCTTCATGTAGATGGGTACGTCATCTATACATGATAAAACCTTATGACACATTCTCCATTCGCAGTAAAATAATAATAAAACACTATCTTGGGATGTATTAACTTAATTTTCATTTTGTCGGGGAAAATTAAAAACTACTTTAACATATCGTTTTGATAAAAATATTTACTTTGTCTTGGTTCAATTTATTTTCAATCCATTTGGAAATGCAATCCCACACTTTTATTACATCTGTGCACATAAAAATTTTTGTAATTTACTAGCTCTTCAGAACTAAATAAAATTTTTATGTATTACAATATCATTGAAAACTCCCGTTTTTCTGAACTTACCTTTAGCTGTGTATTCGTTTCCTATTTTCGATTTAAAATAATTCTTCGTTTTATTTATGACTTCGGAATCACTAAATACTTCACTGATTGAAGACTGCTCATACACGACCATAGTTTTGTACAGATTTCTATACAGGTTAAAATGCGACAAAATATTTTAATTTAATCAAAAATAACTTAACTTACATAATGTTTATACCAAAACTCATAACAACCCAAGAATGCCGATGATAACAAAACCATAGAAACTATATGTGACAGTTGAAAATGTGCCTATACATACAACTGGCATTGTTCAAATCTACAGTACACATTATGAATTTCAAAAATAATGTCAACTGTCAAGCATAATTTGCCACTTAAATAAAGTTATTATCTCAAGGAAAAATTGGAAGACGAAGTTCACTTCGTTGTTGAAATAAATAGAATACCTTTTAGATTCTAAGCAAAGAGAAGCTTATGATTTAAAAATGTCTATTTTTATTTTTTTTTCTCATTCTGGAAACCCCTTTTCATATAAAGTGTCCAAAAGTTTCTATCAGTATTTCTGTAAATCCCAAATCACACATAAATGGTACTTTTTAAAGAAGCCATTTTTAAAAATTCTCAATACTTTTTTCAAAAACGCAGAAAATCGGTCGAAAGATTTAAAAAAAACGGCAAAATATGCTATTACCGGAATTCTTATAAAATTAGAAAATATTTTTTAACATAACTTCAAACATTATGTAACTAGAAACTTGAAACTTTCACCAACTACTGAAAATAGTCACGAAAACACTTCATAAATATTTCAAAAACATTTGATCAATTTTGAGTTAAGTATAATATTTTTAAAATACTGGAAATTTCTCATTTTTGCTAGTCATTCATTAGAAAAATTTTTAATTCATGATTTTAAGACTTGAAAATTTAATATGATCTCACTCTTATACATGTTTAAATTGACCTGAAAAAATCTCGAAAGTTGTAAGTCAACTTTTTTCTCTATAACCGTTTGAAGTTAGAATTTTGACGAAAATCGTTAGTTTTACCTAAAATTACACACTTTGACGTACATAAAAGAAAATTGGTCCGTTTGAAAAAAAAAAGTATTTACTGAGTCTTTTTTGTCAAATTTTTTATTAGTTCCCTCCCCCCCCCCAAAAAAAAAAAATTGAGAAATTCGAAAATGACCTTTTGAAAGCACCAACTATTGAGGCAAATCCGGTTTCAAATAGTTGTTAATCGAGACTTTTAGATAAGTATTTCCATAAGATAAAGTGTTCATATAAAAAAAATTTAACACCATTTTAAAAACACTAGCTTCTTCATTTCATTCAGAATCTAAAATGAGATTAATACAGAGTAAATTTGAAAATACGGGACAATATGCGTCCCGTATAACATTTATCGGAACAACGAGACACTGTGTTAAAATGCGGGACAATCTTGTATAATACGGGACGTATATGATCTCCTTAAAATAGTTGTAAGAAAATTGTAAAATAAACTAACCAATTTGAAGTGTGTGGAACAATATTGGGGGAGGGGGTAGCTTCACGTTATACCTACTAAACTACTAGAAACAACAAAAACTATTTCGAGCATATTACCAATTTTGAGCTAAGTACAGAACTTAAAATATACTGGATACAAATATACTAGTAATAGTATTTAAAAAAAAATATTGGAAATCGTAAGTCAACACACCAACGTGCGTATTAAAAATCGTGAAAGCGTTATTTTACCGTCACTAAGTAATATTCTTTTTGTTTCTGTCTCCATCATGTGCCATTGCGTGAACGAGTGAACGCCAATACACGTGTTATTAATTGAATCGCTTATTTCAGAAACCCCCCAAATACACTTTTTCACTTTTTGAGATAATCAATAAAAACTGTGATGGATTTAAACATTGATTTAAAACAATTTTTTAAAACCTCCAAAAATTACCAAAAATACTTGACTACTTACTCTTTCAGATATTAGTAAGTAGTATTATTACTAAGGAAGTGGGAAAAAATATTTTTAAATTTGCACATGCAAAATTTTATTTTTGGCGTTTGGGGGATTTCTGAAATAAACGATTCAATTTCCGTTTGTCGTATAATTATGGATTTGTTGTCACCGACCGTTTTGTTTGCCGTATTTGTGTACTTTGTCTTCAAACTAGACGTTGTCGTTAATATTACGTGTGTGTGAAACATTCCGCACCGATCGTTGCAGAGTCGTGCCGTTAAGATTTGGCGCCCAGGGGCAAATTAAAAGTATTCGCTCTCTATTTTATTTGTAATTATGTATTTCATTCCTATTTAATTGAACATTTTTTTATACAACGTAGGTATTTTAAACAGGACCATTTCCCCAGCCCCCCTAAATTGGAATTTCAAATTTTCGTTTATTACTTATGTTTGTAAGTCGTTTGTAAAGGTTTGTAAAGATATTTATTTCGTTTGTAAAGAATTCGTTTTTTCACAA
>JAIPRM010014493.1:0-10726 GCA_025469315.1 Stegophylla sp. TES_Ste_2020
GTCCAGCTCTGTATATCTGTATATATATATATATATATATATATATATATATATATATATGTATGTATGTATGTATATGAAATATCGTAAAACGATGTATTGTTTAACAACAGTATAACAATAAACGAAGAGTTTGTTTATTCCATGAATGATGTGGCGGTGACAGGATACGGTGAAATGTCGCGGACGGGCGTCGAAAGGAGGCAGAGAAAACGGGCCGTAAATGAAAAAAAAAAAAAAAAAAACAAAATAAGAAATGGGACAGACGACGGTCGAATCTAACTGTTTGGGTTTACAAGTGCATAAAATAGAAGTGCATCAGCCTCTCGTCGATGTCACCGTACCCGCCGTACGCGCCGTACCAGCCGTATCCGCCGTAAACTCGGTAAGGGTCGTACCAGCCATACGCGCCGTCTTCGTCGTGTTCGCGGTATCCGCGGTATCCGCCGCGGCCACCGGCACGGCTCTCCGTCTGCGGCGTCTGGGTCCACGTGATGAACACGTCGAACCGGTTGGCGTACGGCACCGCGATCGTGGCCCACGGTGGCGAGTGCAGCGACGACATGCACGTATGTCGGTTGCCGCCGCGCGCTAGTGACCTGACCGCCCGGTACATCTGCGCTCGGTCCCAACACACGATGCGGCTCGTCCGCTTCTGCCGACCGCACACCCAGTACCGACCGTTCTCGTTGCGCATCGACTCCACCCGGAACGTCATGCGCGTGGCCATAGGACGCGTCCCGTCCACGTCCGGGTCGGCCACTTTCACCACGGTGAGCAGCACGTTTAACTCGTTCGCGGCCCGCGCCACGCTCACCCAGTACAGTCGATTGCCGTCCATGCTGTTCCGGATCAGATACACGCGGCGCATGGTGTCCCGCAGCCCATAGGTCAAGTTTGGCATCAAGAAATGGTTGCCCTGCGAGTCGAGAAAAAAACGGTGCGTGGTCGCGGTCAACGAGGGTTGCGTACATGGGCGCGAGGTGTGTGGCCCGAGTGCGTGTCCCCCGCGTGGCATTTTGATGACAGTGAATTCATTATCCGATTGCCCGAGTTCATCTCATCGTTTTATTATTTTACGTTTTACAAATAAAAATACTAGAACGATTTTAATCCATATGAGTGGTGAAGTTTTCAATTAAAATTTACTGCAGTTGTAAGCACAAATTTCGTCATTACGACAATGACATACTCGAATTAAAAACGGTTATATTATATTTTCTAATATTAAACAGGTATATTTTGTCTTATTTTTGTAATTCAATAATTTCTTCAATGCTATATGTGAGTGACTATATTTCAGATTTTCAATGGACTGAAGAAGCTAGTGTTTTTATAAGATGTTAATTATTTATTTTTATATTTTTGTTCTAAATACTTTGTTGTATAGTAACACTTATCCGAAGTGTTTAGAACAGTAACTTTTTAAATTAAAACTCAGCTCTAGATAGTACTTTGAAGACGTTACTTTTCTATATTCTCAATACTTTTTTAAAATTTAGGGAAAACTATTCAAAATTTGACAAAATTATCTTTAAAACAATTATTAGTCTAAACCAGCGCTTCTTAATTTTTGGGAAGTCACCAGAAATTTATTTAATTATTTAGATTCCCAGAAATTTACGTTTTTAATTAAATTCCACGGTCAAAATGATGAAATAGCACATTTGCATACATATGTAAAATTATATTTATTACAAACTAATTAATTACTAAGTAATAAATGTATTAATCTAATTTTTTTTTTTTTTTTTTTAAAGAATTACTTTTTATCCTATAATAAAGTATGTAAATCCGTGTGGATCGCAATAGGCTTTTAAAGAAAAATTTGGATCATGGTCCCAAAAATATTGGAAGCCACTGATCTAAACTAAATGATAATTTAAATAGAGAAAGATAATAATATGGAAAAATATTTTAGTTAGAATATTTTCAATATTTCAAAAAATTAGCTCCACTCAGAATCGTTTAATTATTGAAATTATTTGTTTTTTCAAAATTTAACACATCCACTAAAATCCACCCAAGAAGCAAAGAATGCCTTTAGTGCGACTTTTTCCAGCTTTTTTTATATTTACAACGTGTGTGAGCACAAGGAGCAGACGTAATTTTGCAAAATGAGTATCCTTCGCTTCTTTGGTAGGACATGGTGGTTGTGTTAAATTTTAAAGTAACGATAAATCTTTTCTTCAATAAAACTTTTCTGAGAGGAGCTTCAGTATATATACAAGACAATTTTACTTAAAAAATTATGATGTATACTATTATTTCCATAAAAATTTATTTTTTACTCAGCCAGTTTTATATTCTTTTATAGACTGAGAAAAAGAAATAAAATGACCGATGAGAAAAAAAAACAATAGAAAAAAATCTAGTTTAGCTAAAGTATTATTATTATATCATATTATTTTCTATATTAACTTAAATTTTCATAAAGTTAGGGTTAAAAAAAAAGAATGTTTTCCCTTTGTTGTTTCTTCGCCAAATATTTATTGTCTGCTTCTAGTCGTGGGAGAAAACGTTATTCTGATAATTACTGCCACGTTCACACCACAAACCCTCTCTTATCCGTCGGGAATATAACTATTTTGTGATCGGTCTGGGCACCTTTAAACTAATTGACACTTCTGATTGGACTATTTGAATTTCAGCGCGAAAGAAAAAATTTAATCATTAATTTTGTCTTATTTGTAGACAGTGCTCGAATATTTAGTTGGCAGTATGATATTATATTTAATTAATTCATAGCGCCTATTAAAATACAATTAATTTATATCTATTATTTATATGATCATACAATGATGAAATACATTCACAATAAGAACTAAATTTATTTACCAAATGGATTGGTAATTAGTGAGTAATAGGTGAGTATTTTAAACCATATTACCTACATAATTTATCAGTATTATCTTTTATGCACTTCACAAAGTTTTTATACCTCTGTAATACATTGTAATTACAATGATACCATTGTAATATTATACCCCACAAGAAATACTTGAAAATAAATTTTATTTTCTTATTAGCTTTTTTAATCATAAGTTATAGAATATGCAAATATTTATTTAAAATTATAAATGACATTTCATACCTATGACAGAAATTAAAGATTTAAAAAAAAATACATAGGCCTTGAAAATAAGCAAATAGGTACAAAATAAACAATATACGTAGTTGTAAATTTTATTTTAATAACTATAAAAAACTTAAGCTAATTAACTATATGAAAATAAGTAGGTATTAGGTGTTAGTTTATATATATTTATATCCTTTTCAAGCAAATATGTATACAAAAAATCATATATTATTAAAAAGGTGCGTAGTAGGCATATAAGTACTTTTAATAATTGGTTATTGTGTTATATTATACTACTTATTTCATCTTTTATATTATAAGAAATGAAAATAAAAAGTTATAATATTATCAAAACGTTTATGAACTACGAGAGTTTCAAAAATAATCATACCGTGATTTTGAACCGTTTCCACGTGAAAACAAACAATTCTTGGGAAAATCTACTTGCGTCATAGGTAAAACACAGAAAACCTCCCATGTGTGACGTAAAAATAATAATTTGAATTAACCACCTGTGTTAATAAGAAAACCACGTATGAGAAAAATCTCATCAAAATACCTTACATCCCTCTTGAATACAACTATGAAATAATAATATAGATCTAAATTAATTTCTAAACATATTATATTAGGTATAATTTTAACATACTTGATTAAAAATTTAGAAGGTAATATTTTTTTTACATTTTTATATTGCTGACTGAATTTCGAAGCACTACCCAAATTAAAACTTGATTTAACCAAGAAAGTTTACATGCTCACTGTGCTTTGGAAAGTGTTTAATTATAATATTATATATTATTTTTAATATTTTTCAAGTTAATTTGGTGTGTTTTGTATACGTATATATTATATTAATTTGCTTTGAAGAGCTGGAAAAATCCTTATAACTACGTCTGGCTTTCACCTAGAGGTGGGGTGAGGTAGTGTTTGTGGTTCTAGTTGGTTATGTAATGTCAAGTGTGGACCAAGTTAATGGGTTTAGTTTGTGTTTACGTTTAGTAGATGGAGGTTGGGGACGTTTGACCTAAGAGGCGGATGTGGTGTGAGGAGTTTTTGAAATTGATTTTAATTATATTTGGATTGAGTGTTGGTAAGATTTGAAATTTGCAGACTGTAGGAGGACCGAATTTCTCACAAATGTGGATATGCCCGTGACTGTCTAGATTCCTATGGTCTGGACCAATTCTAATTTACACCATTGTGTTGGAGACATGAAAAGTGTTCAGGAAGAGCCGGCGTAAGTAAGGATAGGAGTAACGTATAGTTTTAGTAAGTTGAGTTTAGTTTTCAGCGGGATGGGGCTTTTCCTGTTGAATAATGAATAAAGTAGTCCGCGGTCGCGAGTCGCTTTTTTGATTATGTTAGAGGTGTGTTTGCCAAAGGTTAGTTGACGTCCGTGGGTTACTCCGAGGTATTTCACCTGTTTCATTCATAATATTATAATTAATACCGTGGATAACATAGATACAATGCATTCGCGTGGAAATTCAAATGGGCCAATCAGAAGTGTCAATTAGTTTATAGGTGACGAAACGGTTCACAGAGTGTTTATAATATGCTAATAACATTATTATGTCGATTGATCGATGATTTCACCAACACGAGCCGTCTCACACTTACCGGCACATCGTACGCGGAATACCGGTGTTCGGCCATGACGTGCTCGTATAGTTCTCCGTACCGGCCCTGCCACTTGCACATGACCACCAGGCACCGGACTTGCGTGGTGAATGGGCACAGGGACTCGTGCTCGGTCAGATACGACATGGGCACCACGTACGAACAGCCGTTTGACCGGAACGTACACGCGAGCCGGACGAGCGTCATCACGTTGGTCATCATGCGCACCGTTGTCGGGGGCGGGGGCTGCGTGGTGTGCCACCGTCGCCGGTCGCCCGACTCGTGATATTCGGAGATTTCTGACCGGCAAATCGGGCACACGGGCTGCGACCGCGGGTGCATGCGCGTCATGGTGTATGAACACTGGTCGCACGTGCTGTGTCCGTTGGTGCAACACGACGAGATCGATGTGCGCAGCTCCATGCACACCGGGCACTGGAGCGCTCGCCGCAGCTCATTGGAGAGCTGCAGGATTTCGTCGTCCGGCTCGTCCTCCGCGGCCGCATAGGGCTGTAGGCCGCCCGTCGCCGCCGTGCTGCTCCTCGGACCCGACGTCGCGACGCTATTCGCCGGCGGCGAATAATAATTTTATGTTTCCCGCACGCGCTCGTTGTCCGTCGGTTGTTCCGTCCACTGTCCGTTCAACTCCCACGTGTATGTGTACTCGCTTGCTAGTTTTTCTAAAATACTTAGACTTTTACTATTCTATGATAATATGTCTGTTTGGCCGAATCGTTTGAGTATTCATCCACACGGCAAACTGTATCCTCATCGGTGTTTGTCGCCGTTACTACCGTTACATGCCTCGTGATTTGTGCGGCCAACATTAATATAATTTTAACGTCGACTAATATCGAACACTAGCCGAATAAAACTGGACAGATTATCATAATAATATCTTCAACGGCGAATTTTTCTGTGTCCCTTTGCGTAGGGTGCTTTTAGGAGAGGGTACTTGATGGACTTAGCTCCCAACCAGTTTTTAAAAATTTTTTTTATCATATTTAAATTAAAATATCAATAATCAGGAACATAATAGTATAATATCCGCATAATATCAGTGTTGTATAATTATATTTATAATACAATATTATTATTCTAAAAATTATTGAATGTTTTATAGTTTTATTCTCGATTCTGAGTGAAGCGAAGAAGGCAGTGTTTTTACAATGATGTTTTTTTTTATATATATTTATTTTTTTGTATGAATATATATTTGTGTAGAAAAACTTACCTAAAAATTTCGATCAGCAACTTTTTTAATCAGAATTGGTACTCTAGATCAGCGGTTCCCAAACTTCTTTAACCACGGAGCCTTTTTTTAAGCGTTATTTTCTCCCGGAGCCTCAAGAAATATTTAATGTTAAGTTTAATTTGCCTTTGTTCTATGATACATAATATAAAGCATGTTCACCCCTTTTTCTGAGCATAAAAATGGAAATATTTTGGTTTTTTCTTTCGTAATGTTCAAGTCACTATAACAACAATGTATTCTCCATAACTTTTTTTTCATTATATCACCTTTAGGATGATATTGTGGCATAACAAACAATTACTATTATTATTATTATATTATTAAATTTTTATGGTAGGGAGCCTTTATGAAAGAGTTGCGAAGCCCTAAGGCCTCGCGGAGCACAGTTTGGGAACCGCTGCTCTAGATGATACTTTTGGAAGGTAATTTTTCGAAATTATCAATATTTTTTTCAAAATTTGAGTAAAATTATCAAAAATTAAACAAAACCGCCTTTAAAGTTTTACTTTATTTTCAACAGTTTATGAAAATTTAAACAAAAATAAACAATAATATGAAGAATACTTTGGTGAAAAAAATTTATATACATGTGAAAATACAACCACCAAGTCCCACCTAAGTAGCGAAGAATGACCATGATGCAAATTATGTCTGAATTTTTTACTATAGACTTGAAAAAGTTATTTGATATTTTTGAATTTAGAAAAAGACGTAAAGTTGTTAAAAAGTTGATACAATAATATTATATGAGTAATTTATGTATGATAAATAATTATTATGTAGGTTCTTCATGTTTTTAAAATGTATTATAATTTATAATGTAAAGTGTTAATTTCAATAAACCACACACCTGGTATATATATATATATATACATTTATTGGTATTTATGATTGATATATTCCAGGTGAATTCACCTCCGAATAAGAAATCACGTTATCTGAATTGTTTTCCAAAGCAAAGACAAACTGAAATTCTTGGAAGTTAAAAGCCAGTGAAATTTAAAAATACATTATATTTCAATTAGAAAATATATTGTAAATACGTCATTGGGATTCAATGAGTAATTATTATCAAACAGAAACGGATTCATATGGTAATAGAAACAAATTATAGAACTTTATTGTTTAATTTATAAGTCCATGAGATAGATAGTAATTTTATTATACAAGTTAAAAAAGTTAATTATGAAGTCATTTTTGGACGGTTTAGTTAAAATAAATTTCAGTCAATGATTTATTCTATTCCGCTTGTGTGCATACAAAACGGTGCCGAAACTGGGATTAAACGGGAGCGGAGAAAAAGACGAGAAAATTCGATCGCACTTTCAAACACGACGTATTACATGAGATTATAGCAAACGATGATATATATATATACCTGTGTATTATTATGTAAATTTCTTTAATTTTCTTTCCCCCAATTCCGGGAAATTTTGTTCTGGGTACCTACGGTAGACAAGACTGTGGGGTAATTCTCTCTACCTCGGATCCGCACTTAAATTGCGAGACGTTTTATGTTTTATTATTATAATAGTACGTTCTTTCAACGTGTGCTGCAGGAATATTGTCGACGATCATCAGTCGAAACGCTATATACGTGCTTTATCTTGCAGCGACTCTCGTTCGGATGAACAATAAACCCGTGTAAACACTGACTCTAGAACCTCGTAATTATTATTCTTACACCCTCACGAGTTCTGCAGACGTATTAATTGTTTGTGTGTGTGTGTGTGTGTGTGTGTGAAGAAAAAGAGAATGTTGGGTATTCACTCGGTTCGAGTTCAGCGATAAATCGTAATTTGTATGTGATTAACGTGAATACGCCACGACACAACAATACATGTAAAAGTACTGTAATAACAGTTTTAATATTGTTATTTTCTTACTACGACGATAAGATACCGCGAACACAACCATACGCCAGACGCGTGATGGTCTGATCTTCTTTTTCATGTCTTCTTCTCGACTGTTTTTCATCCTACTTAATATTGAACATGCCAGCACGCCTGAGACGGTTCAGGCGGATGAGAGAGTAGGTCCGCCGGATAAATCATAGTTTTCAATAATTATGGTCGTCGAGACGAGACGGTGTTATTTTAAATTTTATCGATCGTATAATGTTTACTATATAATTGTATGTACTTTACCGAACGATCAGAGTCGTGATTAGTCTGATCTTATTACAAGTCCAACGTAAATACAGCAAAACCGCAATTCGTACTGCAAACAAGCTATATAGTATGTTTTCTGCATTGGTTTAACACATTTGGTACAGCATTGTTATCGATATGCTGGTATGATTTATCACGTCTACGATATCACGTTGAACATGACGTTATTTTTGGAGACACATTTTTTTTTTATCAATGACAGTATTTTAGCATAATTTAACTTGCTACTATAAAAATTACAAATAAGTTTTAAGAATTGAAATTCAATTTATTTCTTATGGTACTTTTATTTACGATTTCTTTCATACTGAATATTCTTTTTTTCTATACAGAAAATTTTCTCCCGTGACTAGGATTCCCCCCAACTTCAAAAAAAAAAAAAAAAAAAAAAAAATGAAAAAATATGTAATGACATTATAACATCCTCCCTCGCTCTCGAAAAAATATTTTTGGATAACAATTGTTACAGTCATTTATTTTTGTAAATATGTTATTTCATAATTTAATCATAATGCATTTTTATGGGTATTACATCATAATATAATATAGTTACACGTTTGTATGTCAATTATCATATTTATTGATAAGGCATAATTTATCTATTGATTCGGAAATTATTCTTATGATACACATTATTCAAAAAATAAACAAAATTAATATGAAATAAAATTTTATAATTAAAGTAAAATAATAAGTAGATAATTATATAAATAAAAAGAAGAGGTATTTTTTTATTTCACGTAAAATGTATAGCAATTAACCTTAATTTTCTTATGGTCGAGAAACTATAGAGATTTACAATTTTAATTTTGAAAATAATTTGAGTGGAAAAAGTCAATTAATATTTTTAAACATGGGAAAATATTCATTCGATTTTTTTAACTGAGGAATATTGTTTAATCAATCACATAAACGTGTAGGAGGAGAGAATTCACAGAGGATAATGTCTGTGTGCCAAACAGTTTGATTCAGACCAAGGAAACGTAAGCCATACTTTAACATTTTACTACATATACTACGTCTCGTGGCCTTCATCCTGGTCTAAACACTAACATAGTTTTATTTTCGTAATAATTATTAGAGATAATTATTACGAAGTTCAATGTAAAAATATAAATTACAAAGATTTTAAGTAGCTAAATTTGAAAATTTCTTAAATTTTATACGTATTTATCAACTTACGTAAATATTTTTCTCTTCCAATTGTTGTTTTTTTTCTTTTGTGTTTGCATTGGTATATGTATGTATTAAAATATATATAACTGACTACATCTGAGTAGAAGAGAGTAAGAAAAAAAAAAAAATTGATTTTCAGAGTGAAACAATGCATTTAATTTCTTACATTCTTATCTCCGGACTGAATTCAAATATTCAGAGAAAATATAATATGCCGGACTCAATTCAAATGTGTTAAGAAATTATCAAATACGACTCAATTTAAACATATCAAAAAGAGTTTGGACTTTATTTAACGTTATTGTTTCTTGTGTCTGAGCGACGGATTATACTGAGAATATATTATTTTTTTTTCGCATTAATTACAAGAAAACGAATTGGCCGCCGCCGCGCCGGCGGTGTTTACAGATAACGGATATGCGATTTTGCGTAAAACGTGCTCCCGTACTCAACGCACAGCGTACGCATGTAATATATTATTACGTGTATGCATTATACCTATATTTATACATTATGTACAAGCACTTACCGTATTGTATTACGGTTAATCGATACAGCAGTAACAATGGCGTTATCGTTGTTACTGCTCGCGTGTGCCGAGAAACAATTGAAACACTATCCGTCACACATGCACATGACTGTCACCGTAGTTAGTCCCGCACGTCATTTGCCGGTACCTGTGCCGCGTGAACGTGCGGGGAAGCGCTTCATGTTTAATTTACACCGTCGGACGGGATCTTACGACGCAATCACGTTGCGGCGTCCCAGGTTAGTGCGATAATATTACCCAAATATTAATTGAATGAGACCGAGTCACCGACGCGCGACGGAAGTGACAGATATTGTTATTATTCAACTGCTGTAAATTAGTTAATTATCATTTTTCCTGAGCACGCGTGAACAAACGACAGTCTGCCATTCCTCCCTCCTCCCCCAAATAGGTGAATCTGGGAATCCATCACAAGCGTGCCCTTATCTACTACAAATGTTTTCCATTTAAAATAATAATGTTTATCATATTTAATAGTACTTTATACGTACAAGATTAACATTTATTAGTAGGGCTCGTAAGTTGTAGGAATTGCATATTACTCTGTATGCTCTCAATTTATAGCAGACCTAGCTAGAAATCTGAAGTATACAATGGCGAGTTAAAAAATTGAAAATTAAAAATGCACATTTTGCATATTTTGCCAACTTTTGCTAAAAAAGTGCATATTTCATTTGTTTTATACGCATATTATGCATATTTCATAATTTTCTAAAAAAGTGATTTTTTTTCAATTTTGAAAAATATATTGAAAAATATTGGTGGTTCAATGCAATAACTTAACGTGTATTAGAAAACATGTATTTTTTCCGTAATTTAAAAATACCGAAAAAATATTTTTAATTTTATTTTCAGCTCAATAAGATGTCAGA
>JAIPRM010014494.1:0-10726 GCA_025469315.1 Stegophylla sp. TES_Ste_2020
ATTCTTTAATGTTTTATTTGGAAAAAACTACCCAAAATTTGATAAAAACGACTCGAAAACCATAATTTTTCGATCAGAATTTTATAAAAATTTAAACATAGATAGAAAATCCTATAAAAAAGATTTTGGCGCAAGAAAATTTTGAAAATGTGAAAAAAAATTTTGAACATTTTTCTAACATTTTTTTTTTTTTTATATTATAAACTTCCCTCATTCAGAATCGTTTAATTGAAGAAATAATTTATCAATTCTTTAAAATTAAATACACCCGTCAAGAGAATCCCATCCATCATGCGAAGAACACCCATCGTGCGAAATATGTCCGGCTTTTTATTATTATTTTTAATTCATGTTAAGAACATAAAACAATTCCAAAAATACATTCCTGATCTATCATACATTTTCAAGTAAAACGTTTGACACGGTAGTTACCATGGTGTTGCAATTAATACTTTTTTTTATCAAATTTGTCTTGAATTAGGTCTCGTATATGTATCAACAAAATTAAAAATTTTGAGTGACATGAGATTATAGGTATTTATTTGCTCATATTGGTTTTTTGAAATATAAAGCATAGATTAAAGAAAAATAATATGAGGAAGATTGAATAAATTTGTACATTTTACCAAATTATAATAACCAAAGAAATAAGCTATTATTATAGAACTATTTTAATCATAATTCAAAATATACACATGCGTAAAAAATAATTGATATGGCTAATATTTATGACATTTTAATTCAACTTTAATGAATAGAAAAACAAAGGGAGTAATAATTTTATAAACTTTTTTACTAGATTTGTGATTAAAAATTTTATATAGTTTTAAGAAAAAACATCGTTATTTTACAAGGAAATAAATAGTTTGTCAAAATTCTCTCTTAAAAATAAAAATTAATTTTTGAAATTTTCTAATAGGCAGGTTCTTCCATCATAAATATTTATGAGTAAGTTTGTGAGAAATGTTTGACACATAATATCAAGAAATTAAAATTGAGTTAGAAAAACTAAAAAAAAAAAGGGATAATTCCCAATGTTTAAAAAATCTTTGTTTATGTCAAAACTGATACACTTTTTTTTTTTTTTTTTGCTTTTGAAAATGAAACCAAAGTTATGTTAGAAAAAATCTAATAACTGGTGAAGATTTCAAAATTGCAACGCTATTAGTTTTGATGTTACGACTTAATAAAAAAAATGGATTTCACGAAAATCTAGTTTACTCTGTTTACTGCACGTTATATTTTGACAGAAAAATGTCTGTAGTTTTCTTTTACTCTTAAAAATGCGAATTACTTCTTTAAAAAATCATTTAGATGAAAATTTTGGATAAGTTCCAGTATCGAAAATATAGTTCCTGGAATAAAATAATACATCATTGTAAATCCAATTAATCACTTCGTCCTGTAACTGAAATATATATATTATTATTATTTAAAAATAAAAATAGCTGTATTTATAAAAAGGGACGCTAGTTTAGAGCAGTGTTTCTCAGCCAGCGTTACGTGAGTTGATATCAGAGGGTATGTAAAATAAAAAGAGTTATGTCAGAAAAATATAATTTAATTCATTTAAAATGGTTTTTTGATGACTTCTTATTTTTTGTTTATTATTGAAATTATAACTTACCTACCTCTAGCATATTATGACCATGTATGGAATAGTAGGTAAATCTTTTAGTAACAAAAAAAAAAGGTGATGCTTTGAGGATACGTGGATCAATGATGTTGAGTAAAGGAGTACTTGAGCGAAGAAATGTTGAGAAATGTTGGTATAGACTTTAGAGTTTCGATCCTGTCTTTAACTGTTAAGTAACAAGTAATTAATATTTGTATTAGTTTATTAATGGTCATAATATAATGGTCTTTCTTATACGTTTTACCAAGGAGTTGCCCGTAATTCATTGTGTAAAGTTCCTTGATCATATAATATAAACAAATATTTTTAGAACCTGGATTCTAAGTGTAACCGTATAACTTAAGTTAGGATTTTAACTCTAATTTAAATTTTTTTCTGAGAACTCTTAAACAATGCTTTCCAAGTATAAAATTATTCATTTCGTATATCATAAAATTCAAAATTCCCATTATTATTTTGAATTTTTTTAAGTTTTTTGGATTTTTAAGGAATTGTTTTAATTTTTTTTTTTTTTGTTTTTTAGTCATTTTCTGTATATACTTTACAACTGGTTGAATTTAGATAAAATTATCTTTTCAACAATTTAAACCGTTTAATAATGGTTTATTTGCTTTTACTTACTATGATATTTTTTGTTTACCTTACATTTAATAATAGTGTAGGTACAGTAAATACCTAGTAGGTACATTTTCGTTATTAAACTATAAAGAACTCTCAATTTATAAAATTATGCGGGTAAATTTGGTAATTGGACTTTCATATGACTTGAGCTGACTGCGATAAAAATCATGTTATAATTGTGTTCACGCTACATATTAAATAACACGTGTTAAGTATAGCGTATTGGAAGCCGAATCTGTCAAATTATTTCATATTTTAAAAATATATCCACCATAAAAGTATTTATTCCATTTGAGTATATATGTATGTGAATTTTGGAGAAAATAAGAATACAACTTTTTTTTTGGATTCTGAACGAAGTGAAGAAGCTAGTGTTTTTGCAATGATGTTTATTTTTTTATTTATTTTTTTTTATTTCTGTAAAAACTTTTTCGAATAGATATACTTGTCCAAAAGTTTCGATCAGCAACTTTTTGAAACCAAATTTGTATCTAGTTGGTACTTTAAAGAAGTCATTTTTTGATTTTCTCAATTCTTCAATTTTTTTTTTCTTTTTTGAAAAAAACTACACAACTTTTGACAAAAAAAAACTCGGAAACCATAATTTTTTCATCCGAATTTTATTAAAAATTAAAAATAGATAAACAATAATATGAGAAACATTTTGGCGCGAAAAAATTTTGAAAATGTAAAAAAAAAATGTTGCTCATTTATGTAACACTTTTTTCTTGTTTAATTTTTTTTCCTTTCGTATCAGATACTCTTGGTGTTTGGGTTGAAAATGACGACTATTATTGTTCTTATTGAAAAAATAATTTTCGTTTTTTTTTTAAATTATACACACCCTTCAAGAGTATCTGACCAGAAGAGCGAAGAATATCCGCGGTACTAAGTATGTCCGGCTTTCTTGTCTATACTTTACTTTTTTTTAAACATTTTTTCACGTAATTATTTTGAATAAAGACGTTTTTTTTAGTGCACTAAGTAATATTGTATCAATGCATTTTTCTTAAGTTTTATTATTCCATTAATATCCGAACGCGGCTCATAACCATTTTCAATATTATATTTTGATATTTAATTTTATGTTATTATTTAGTTATATTTATTTCTTCATCTTATTACTATATATTTATACATATATACATTATAAATTATAATGTATTCGTATCCATTATTTTAAATACTGAAAATATTATCATTTGACCTCTGAAATAATATTTCTTTTTTTTTTTTTTGCTATTTGGTAACACTAAAATATGCATACTTTGTGAAATGGCGTTCGACCAATGAAAACACCAGAAATTTAGCACATACTGTAAAGTAATGGATGACATGATAGAGATTAAAAGGTAAAATAATAAAAAATTATAAAAAAAAAAAAAAAATCGCATAGTATTTTTAATTCAAGAATTTCACGATTGCAAACGAATGTAATATATATATTAATACATCATTCATAGTTTATTCGGAGTTATCATCATTTAAACAGGGAGAACCGTGTAAAACTTTTATGATATGAGCACGAGTTATTTCCCCATTTCGTTTTACCACCGGGTAGGTTATAAATTCTAAAGTGTTGTATTTAATTGCTGATGTCGATGAAAAACAATGAACAATCACAGAGATAGATTAATTTGATTTATTTTATTAAATGGTAAACCGATAGATTACCACCCAGGCCCGTGGCCAGAACAAATTTTCAAGTGGGGCAAATCAATTTTAGGGGGAGCATTGAAAACAATATTTCATGCAATTTTTAATTTATTTACACTGATATCACATTAAATTAAAACACAACTGTAATTTTCCATCAAATATCCACGTATAATAGAATATTTTGGAAATTTACAAAGGAATTTACAGTAATACATTTATTTTAAAAATGCGAAACGAATAATACCAAGCATTAAAAATAAAACTTAAATTAGAGTTTATTTATAAAATTAAATGATGGAAATAGGGGGTTGTGGTCTCAAAATGACTGAAAACCGCAGAAAAGACATACTTACCAAAAAGCCTTTCTAATATTTTTAATATTCTTAGAGGGGGAAAAGATTAGGTTTAGGGAGGGCAACGCCCCCCTCTGTAGCTACGGGCCTGTTACCACTTATTATAGAGGTATATAATATTTTTATTTTTTAATATTTTAACTTTGCTAGAAGTATCATAGTAATCGATATATTTTATTAACATTACTCTTCAAACTCAGACTTTTAACGTCCTGCGATATCACTCTTACGGACCCTCAGCATACGAGTAATAAAACCAGCTAGTACTTTCCTGTAATTAATATATATTTTACCTTGAATTTAAATTTATTTAATTATTCTTTTTCATTTATTTATTTTGTAATATATTCAATATAATTCGCTTGGAATAGCATAAGACATATGTTATGCATTAAAACCAGTATGAATTTACTACCATAAATAGAAATAATTCAATCAATCATAACAATTCTGATTAAATTCTTAATCGATATAATTTTAAATACATTAGTATTTCTATATGTGAAATATTTATCAAGTGATTTAAATAAATAATTTAAAATAAACCAAAAATATAGTATATTCCTATAATAGTTCTTATGAATCTAACTGACAAATTATTTTTTTAATTGAAATTTTTCGGGCTCGAAATTATGAATGTACATAAATTATGATAATAAAACCAAAAAAATAATAAGTTACGGTTCAACAAATTTGTGCTCGGACATATTTACTCACTTCGAAGGGTTTTTTTTTTAAATTAATGTAATATGACATAAAATAGCAATATTTAAGAAAAATTATTTCAGATAATTAGTTTTGAAACTCAACGGTGTAAGCAAAAATACGTTTTGGATTTTAAATGGTTATTTTTGGAAATAGAACATCATTTAAAAAAATATATTAGTTATAAAATTATTATTTAATATAAATGGAAAAATCGATTTTAGAATAATATAATATTATATTATGATAGTCCTTACATGTGTTGAAATTGCCAGAAAATAAGTTTTGACTTAACAGACAGTTATTACTACATGTTTGCACAGTAGTTAATCATTTTAGATTCTGAGAGAAAGAAAGTGTTTTACAATGATATTTATTTTTTCTGTAAACACTTTTTCGTATGTAAATACTTGTCCAAAAGTTTCGAGCAACAACTTGAATCACAATTGGCCTCCAGATGGTGCTCTTAAGAAGTCATTTCTCGAAATATTTAACAATTTTCTCAAAATATGGGAATGACTAAAACAATTTGACAAAAAGGACTCGGTAACTATTTTTAGATTTTGAACGAAGTGAAGAAGCTACTGTTTTTACAATGATGTTTATTTTTCTTCTTTTTCTTTTTTCTGTATATAATTTTTCTTATGGATCTAATTGTTCAAAAATCTTGATCAGCAAATTTTCGAAACCGGATTTGTCTCTTGTTAATACTTTAGAGAGGTTAATTTTTGAATTTCTCAATTCCTCATTTTTTTTTTTTTTTTTTTTGAAAAACTACCCATAATTTGACAAAAAAGACTGGGAAACCAATAATTTTCGATCCAAATTTTATGAAAATTTAAACAAACATGGATAATAATAACATTTGGCGCAAGAAAATGTTTGAAAATGTGAAAAAAAAATTTTTGACATTTTTCTAACATATTTTTTTTCTTATTCAATTTTATTTCCTTTTTTTTTAATAATTAAATGAAAAAAGTAAAGTAAAGTAAAGTATAGACAAGAAATCCGGACATACTTCGCACGATGGATATTCTTCTTTTGGTTAAATACTCTTGGTGAGTGTGTTGAAAATGATGACTATTCTTTTTCTTTATATTATTAACTTCCTTCGTCTTATTGACAAATAATCGACTAATTGAAAAAATGATTTATCGTTTCTTTAATATTTTACACACCCTTCAAGAGTATCTGACCCAAAGAGCGAAGAATATCCGTGGTGCGAAGTGTGTCCGGCTTTCTAATCTATATTTTACTTTTTTTTTAAATTCAAACTTTATGAAAATTTAAATATAGGTAGTAAAATAGGTTTAGAAAATAATATGAGAAATGTTTTCGCGTAAGAAAAAAAAAATTTTGTGACACTTTTTTTCATATCAAATTTGTTTTCCCTGTTCTCAGTTAATAGTGAGATATAAAACTGATTAATTATAATTCTTTTTTTTTTTCGTAATATATAATTATAAACATTACATTATATGTAAATACAATCGAATCCGCTTTATTGGAACACATCGGTTAAGTGTTATTTTGTCCCAGTAAAGCGGTTGTCCCAATAATCCGATTTACAAAAACGAACAAATAAATTTGTTGAAAATTGATTTTTTTTATATATTCTTACTATTACAAATTACAAAAATGTATAGAAATTATTTGTTAATACAAAAGGAATAACATGATATTACAAACTTGTTATTTATAAAAATATATACATACATTTAAAGTACATGCACATATTATTTTTATTTTTAGATTCTGAACGAAATTAAGAAGCTTACGTTTTTACAATGATGTTTATTTTATTATTTTTTTTCTTCCTCTGTAACCACTTTTTCATACGAAAAATACCTGTCCAAAAATTTCGATCAGTAACTTTATAGATCCAAAATCACACCCAAATGGTATGTACTTTAAAGAGGTCATTTTTAAAATTTCTCAATACTTTTTTCGAAAACGCGGAAAATCTGTGAAAAAATTGACAAAAAACCGCAAAATATGCAATTACCAGAATTCCCGTAAAATTGAAAATTGCTTTTTAACATAACATCAAAAATAAAGCAGCTAGAAACTTGAAACAATCACCAACTACTAAAAATGGACACGATAAAAATGTCCCAATTATCCGGATTCGTGGATAATTGGTGGAGGAATCGATTAGTGGTGAACGTTTACTCTACTAGTATATATTTGTTTTCGTAATTTATTAGTCTCTATTTATTTTAATTAATTATTAAGCGGATTCGACTGTATTTATATAAATGCAAACTTTATATTATTAAGCGAAATTGTCTCATTTTAACTGAAGCTTCACTCAAAATCTTTTTTATTGAAGAGGAACGAAGAGTACCTATGGTTTGAAGTAAATCTGTTTTTTTTTTTTTTGTGTTGGCATGTCTATTACGAATAAATATCGATAACAATATTTTTTCGATGCGACGAATATGATGTCAGAAAATTAAAAAAGATATCATCCATAATGAAAATTATATCGTTGGTCAACGTTCTTTATGTTTCCGTAACTTTTAATGTAAAATAATTTCCTGCAAAATACGTACACTATAATTATACTGTAACGATGACACATGAGTTATACAAAGTATATAATATACGCATTTAATAGAAAAAATTTATTATACCACATTTTTGCATCACTAAGTTTATTATAGTCATTATTCTATTTCACTGCAATATTCTTAGTAATGGGCCATTTAAAAAATGTATCATTAAAAATGGTATTTCTTTTGTAGACTACACGTGACACAATTTGTTTTCTTTAGATTTTTAATACCTGACGGTATGATGGTCAGATAATGATAATACCTGACGGTATTATCATTTCTATTTATATAATAGTGCTAAATTTTTCAAAAGGAAATGTACCCAAACATAATATAATATTTCATTGTAGTTTTTAACGATAACACGTTAAAAGAGATTTGCTCATACAAAGATACGGTCATCTCATTAAAAATGACTTAATGAGATTGTATTTATCTGTATTACAACGAGTTTCCTCGTTTTGATTCGCATTTTCAAATATTTCTTTCTGAAAATTATCTATTTTTGTACAGGGTCAAAGTACAATTTGAGCCCCGAATTTTTAAACTATTAAGCGATTAGTCAATATGAATTCAATTATTTTAATATGGCTGGTAAAACGAATCTTAAATATCTATAAATTCTATTGAGTACAATTATTTAAAATAATATTTCTTTAAAAATTCTTGGAAATTCCAGTTTTTTTAAACGTTGAACACTTATTGCTAATAAAAATTGATTCATATTAAATAAAAATTTTAATGATTTCAGAGACTATTATAATGTAACATATCGTGTATAAATAATCTTTTTACTATAACTTAAAGTGAACCTTATTCATTATGGTCTTTGAGAACGTTAAAGTGATTGGAAGCGTTAATTTGCTATCTCTACTTATCACACATGCAGACTTTTGAAATTACTTAAAAGCGAAAGTGAAATTCGTTAAGAACTAAAAGTCCAATTTAAACTTTAAAACATATTCGAATTCCTTACTCTGTTTTATTAATTATTTGTTTTGCAGATATTTTATGGATTTCTAATTTTATGTTTTATTTAGTATAACATTTACCTTTATGAGTTTACTTTGAAAAAAAGAGACAATTAATATTTTGGATATATTTCGCACCAAGGGTATTTTTCGCTCCTCGAGTCAGATACTTTTGGTGAATGTGTAGAATTTTAAAGAAACCATAAATAATTTCTTCAATTATATGATTCTGGACCAAGGGAGTTAATAATTTAAAGAACAATAATAGTCGTAATTTTCAATACACCAACCAAATGTATCTGACACGAAGAGCGAAGAATACCCGTGGTGCAAACTGTAAAGTATTTCCGACTTTTCTTTCTATACTTTACTTATCTTTGCTCTACTTTATTTTACTCCAGTATACTTTAGATTTTTTTATCTAATAAAGTATTATTATTATCGTGTGGTAATCTAATAAATGAAGAAAAGGAAAAACAATTTATGTAAAATAATTAAAATAAATATATATATTTCTTTTTTGTATGTTTTAAACATATTTTTAACTTATGTCAAATACAATCGAAAAAAATTAAAAAAAGAAAAACATTTTGTTTAAAACCAAAATACAAAATAAATTAATACAAAAAATTGTTCTCTTGTTCAAAATGAAAAAAACTGTTTTTTTCCAAACCCTGCAATAAATCATTTCTTCAATAAGATGATTCTGAGTGGAACTTCAGTCATTTATAAAGTCAATTATAAAGTTTGTTATTATATAAAAAAAAAATTCTTAGCCAGTTTTATATTCCAAAGAAAAAAAAAAATGACAAAAAAAAAGTATAAGAAAAAAATGTATAAAATTGTCACGTTTTCAAAATTTTCTTTTGCAAAACATTACTCATATTATTGTCTATCTACATATAAATTTTCATGAAATTTGGATTAGACAAAAATAGTTGTACCTAGGAATTTTTGTTAAATTTTGTGTAGTTTTTTCCAAATTTTGAAAAAAAATATATAGAAACGAACTTAGATTCAAAACTTACTGATGAAAACTTTTGGACAAGTATTTCAACACAAAAAAGTGAATACAGAAAAAAAAATGAAAATAAACATCACTGTTAAAACACAAGCTTGTTCACTCCACTCAGAATCTAAAACAAAATAATTATTTGTTACAATTAATATTACAAGTGAAAATGAATAGTTTTTTCTCTTGGGTATTTTCGTGTCATAAATAGATTTACTGATTTTTTATGTTGTGATGTTTTATGTAGGTACGTGTCAGTAGTAATCATTCAATTATTCAGTTATTTTTTTGACCGATTTTTAATCATATCGCGTTTATAAAAATCATTCGGTTGGTTTCCATTTCTATTTCATAATAATATGGCGTGTATAATAAGCGATTTTATACGAGATCGCCCGATTTCGTTCGTCTATTTTGACCTTTTTTCCATTTTTTTTTTTTTTTCATATCTCGATCGTAACCTGTACAACGCAGGTAGAAAAATATACTATTTTCAGCGATTATGAATACGAAATAAATTATCCAAATGCGTTGCAACTTATTTTTTATCGTATTCATTCTAGTTCTAGCATATACTTAACACTAATGCGTGAGAAAGTTTTCACGTGAAATTCAATTCTCTATTGTTTTTATTCTTCAGATCCCAGTAGGTATATTTCAATTTCAATTAATTTTTAAACATGTTACGCAAATCAACTGAAAAAATGAAATTCATAAAACATTAGAAACTAAAATTCCATTTTGTTTTTCTTTCTCACTTATTTTGGAATCACTGACTGTATCGTCTGTATCATTATGGTAATATACTATATTGTATGTAGTAGGTATATTATTAATATCACAAATCATAATTTCTCTTTTCAATAAAAAAAAAAAACAATCACTTTTAAATTTTTTTTATAATTATTGGGCACAGTAGTATCACAACTCAACTGTATCAATATATTGTCATTATTATAATTACTAGTATATGTTACACCTGGGAATATTAATTTATTAATTGATAATTTTTAGTGAAGAATCTAGTGTTTTTACAATTGATGTTTATTTTATTTTTTCTATGTACAACTTTTTGTATGGAAATACTTGTCCAAAAGTTTCGATCAGTAACTTTTTGAAACCGGATTTGCCTCTAGATTGTACTTTAAAGAGGTCATTTTTTAAATTTCTCAATTCTTCGATTTTTTTTTTTTTTTTTTGGAAAAAAACTA
>JAIPRM010014495.1:0-10722 GCA_025469315.1 Stegophylla sp. TES_Ste_2020
TTTACATAGATAACAATCGTTTAACTTTTTTAAGAAATGCGAGAAAAATTATAAAAAAAGTTTTAAATTTAATTGACTCTGATGATTCTGTAGTTATCTACTCAAACTTATCGAATGTCGCAGAAAAATCAAACTAGAATATTATTTAAAATATATTAATTTGACGTATGCCCTAAAATACAGCATATTTTAATAAAAATATTTGCGCAAAGATATTTATTCACATAGTTCGATAGGAAAAATGCCGTAAAATGAACTAAAAAAGGAAAAAATAAACAAAATGGTAAAAAAAAAAAATTTAAATCGTCAAAAAAATCAAAACAAAAGTTTCGAAATTGAATTTATCGTATAACAGCACACGAATTAAATTTTATGTTCAAAAAGCTACACACTTAAAATCAGTTAAAATAATTGATGTTTCCTATAAATTTACAGTTCCAAACATAAATTTATAATATCTATAATATAATATGGATGGACGTTTATTGTTAGTAGTCCAAAAATCAAGATCGAATTTGTTTCGGGTTCCGCCGAACACAAATTATTTTCAAAGGGGGAACCCTTTGAATAAAAGTTTGGGAATCGCTGGTCAAAAGATCTCGTTCGAATGCGTCAGGTTGGCGCCGAAGTTGGCCACCTTCGGACTTAGTTTATATTTTGGTCGAAGGTCGACACTAGCGCTCCTCGCGGCTTTCCTCGCGGATCATGTGTAACAAAAACACAACATTGATAATAAACTAATTGATAACAGTAGAATTTTGCATCTTTATTAGTCATCATTGTATATTACTGTGCTTATTTCAGTCTTCACAATATTCATTTCTTCAAAACATTGCGCTCCGTCTACTATATATAGTGTATAATTTAGTACTCGTGTGTTGTTTAAGGTTTATTTTTTTTTTTTTATTTCATTCGTATGTTTATGTAAATACTGCTGTGACTTTGAAACCGTCTGCTGTTGACTCGCGCAAAAACTGCTCTTAATGCGTCGTTACTTATTATGATGGCCGAATCGAAATGGTTTTTTATGTTAGCGGTCCTGTTTTGGAGCCACGCCGACGGTAAGGTTTTTACACTCGCACGTTCTGTGCATGCATAAGCGCGCTACTAGAACAACATATTTTGGGGGGGGGAGGGGCTAAAATGATTATTTATTGATTTAGCCCCCGCAAAATACATTGACCTTTGGCAATTTTCAAAAAATCCAGGGGGGCTATGAGTGGTTTTGAGAGGGCTTAGCCCCTCCAAAGCCCCCACCTAGTTGCGCCTATGCTGTACATGCATATAATATTATGTGTCGATACGAGAAACATATGCTCACGAATCGGATTAATTCGTTTTTTTTTTTTTTTTATTGTTAATCGGTATTGTTATTATTGTTGCAGCGAATGGATATCAATTAATACTGACCGACAATGGTCCAATAACCTCGGGTTCGACAATTTCTGTGAATGCTACTGTTACCAATGACCAAGGATCGTGTCTTACAGGAGACAAGCTGATTTTCGAGTACAAAGACGATGCGTTTCCAATGCATCAAAACAAAGTAAGTCCGGGCAAATCGAAGTGCGTTTGTCATATTATTATATGTTTAGGAAATAACTTATTTTTTTACATTTAATAGTATATATGAAACATGAGTATTTATACATTACAATATGCAGTTATATCCTATTCTTATAGCTAAATTTTATTTTAATAACAGTTTCATTTATTATTATGGATATTGTGACTAATTATTATTAATATTGCATTTAATTAGTTTGTGTTTTTATACTACGTAGCTAAAGATATTATATTAGTAGTTTTACTGTTTATTTATTTTTAATGGTAGAAAAGCCTATAATTTGGAATTTTACCAATTAATTACCTCGTTATGTGTTCAATTCTCCGTGTTCTTTTTACAATAAATAAAGGACTTCAGTAGAGTAGGCAGTAAAAATATTATTAATCATTTAATAATGTATATTTTATTTTTTGTGTTTAATATTAATATTGAGAGTTCTAATTCTTTAGAAAATTAATTTATAATATTAGTGTATCAGTTAATTATAAAAATTAATACTGATCAATACCTAATTTCTGATATATATTTATTGCATATTGTAGTATATTATATTAGTTTTAAGGGCATTTTTCATATTTTTTAGAGCATTTACATCTACAATCCAGTTATAATGTTAAGTATAAATTATGTCTTATATAACTTACGGCTTAGATTGTTTATATAAAGTAGCAAATATCATTGCTTTATCATTGGTAAAAAAAAAAAATCACTTAAGTGTAGGAAGAAGCTTTTTGATCCCTGCTGTAAATATTATGCCGGCATACAGATAGTTTCAATTATAGCTTGATTAGACAAATAAAAAAAAAAAAAAAAAATTATAAGAAAAGTTATGCAAACATCTTATATTAGAAGAAGATTAGTTTAGATAGGTAGTTGATCCACGGACCCTTTAATTCGAGCACTGTCTGAACTTAAATTGGTACATTTTATGTCAGGTGTAAATAAAGCCAATTTTCTGTTTTGTTTCATTTTTACTATGTGGACCTGTCATTAAGCTGTATTAGATTATAAAATATTACTATTCATCTTTCCTAAAATCGGTATACAATATAATATATTGTATTTATAATTATTCTATATTTATTCATTTTATTTTATTTTAATTTTAAATAAACATACAGAGGGGGGTTGTTGCCCTTAATACAGGGTGATAAAAATATTGTACTCATTAAAATTTATAATTTAGATAACGTAATTTAGTTAGCACATCTATGAAAAACCAATTACTGCATGTAATCGGTTATAAATCTATGAATATGCACTACATGCAATAATATCTGGTCTCTACTTATAGCATATGAAGTATGTAAATTAATTAGAAAGTTATTAGTTTAATTTTAAATATGATACATATATTGAAGTCCGGTTTTTTTTAAATATAATATGTAATTAATGGCCTACCTTTTTCGATCGTAAAAAAAAAAATCCAAAATTCAAAATCACCAAAAAATTCCAAAATAGCCATTTTGTAGAATTATATTTTAATAACACAGAGAAAAATACAATTTAGAAATCCATTGAATTTTAAAAGAATGAACACATTTCATATTTTCAAAAAAATTTAGCAAATTGTAAAATGATGCTGTTTTTGAACTTTTTTTTAGATAACAGATAATGTTTCAATAAGTAATAGTATTATGCACACAACTCATTAATATATTTTTGTAGTATTTATATTTATTTTTAAAAATTTTCAAAATGTCCATCATAAAATTATTCAATGCATAATTCCATAATTTAGGCCTATGATCTTTGTTATGAAATGACCATACGATAAGGAATATCTCTTTTTGAAATAGTCAAATAATATTTTAGTGGTTTTGAATTTTGAATTTTGTTCAACCATGCTAAAAAGTAGGTCATTATTCACATATTATATTTATAAAAAAAATATACTTCAATATTTGCATTATATTTCAAATTATAACTAGGTACTGACTTTCCAATTAATTTACATACCTACTGAATAATCAATATTGTGGCCTAGATCCAGACTTTTATTAAATTTAAATCCAAAGTCCACGACATAATATGTGACACACAAAACATGAGATTTGTCAATATTTATAAATATTGTAAATAGTAGATTCTGATTTTTACAATTAATGATTTTTTGAATCGTTCATTAATTTGGTTTTGATTTAATGAAACTCATATGCATATGTGTTTATAATGTTAAAACTGATTAATAATAAATATGCTTTCAAAAATTCTAATTAGATAAAATAGGCAGAATCCTCAGTTAATTTTGTATAGTATAATGTATTTATATATTATTTTAATTATTAATATACTTATTCAATGTAGATTTTTTTTTTAATTTTGTCTACTTGTTAAAAATAATTTTGCATTTATTCAATTTCAGATAAGTACAACTAACTGTACAGCAATATTTCCCATAACATTTGAGACAATGGGACCTTCTAGATATAGATATGAAATAGATGTTTTAAAGTCATTATTGCCTTTTGTAAATCGCCCAATCATCAGTGGTCGTGGTGAATTAACTGTTACTGGTAAGTTAAAAAATTAATTATTTTTAAAAAATATTTAATTGGAAATAATTATTATATCCAATTTATTATAGATACTATAAATGGTCAACTTCAGCTGTTACAAAATAACTCAACTCTATACAAAAATTTTGCCCAAATTACTTACGTATCAACTCATTTAGAAACTGTGCACAAAATTGAAATCAATGGTCCCGATTTAAATTTTCTCAACAATACTAATAGTTCTATATTTGTTTATTGGTTTATTGACTGTATCTACCAAGGAAACACAACAGACTATATATTTTCCAGTAATTATACTCAACCGGACTTACAGCATGAAATTCTTGGCATTGTAGTAGCCAGTCAAAAAAACCAAACTGTCACTGATCTAACTGTTGTTCCTAAAACTTCAGCAAATATTACTACTACTAATTCTACAGCTACATCTTTGACTACAAATTTGACTGATACAACTACAGCATCTCCTAAAACTAATACAAGCTCTATTATTGTCAATTCAACTTATACTACAGATTGTAAACAAAAAAATCCTGTTGATTTTCTATTATCATCTGTAATTCAATTGGAAAATTATCAAAAGTATGGTTATTTTAATCGTTCTGTACTTGCTAAAGGTAAATATTGAATAAGTATGAATTTTTAATTATTATAAGAACTTGTCACGAGTCTAAAATATTAATTATTTATATTTACTTAGATCCAGTAACAAATGTTAAAACTCAAGGTAAAGTATGGATACAAGAAGGTGAAATGTTAGAACTTCAGGTACTACTGATATTTTACTATACTATTTAATTTCATAGTTTATGTATAAAAAAAATCTATTAACTATCTATTACCCATTTAGTGGAGCTGTAATGGAAGTGGTCCATTCCGTTTCTGTGTACGTTTCCAAGCAGGACCTTATAATGTAACCGGAAATGAAACTTGTCCGTGGGAAAAAAATTTATTACAATGTCATATGCAGTTCCTCCATTATTTTCATGAACCAACTAACTATACATTGGTAGTCATCTTGGCTAATGATGTTTCAAAACTTGTTATACCTATTGGAATTAATATTTACAAAGGTAAATATTATTATATTATTTTATCATCTCAATATTTTTATTTTGTGAATTATTGACAAAAATTACAATTATTTGTATATTTAAAGTTTTAAATGTTGCTTATGTTGTATTTTAGTTCAGAAACATCCACAAATATCTGTCATCGTTGTTCCTGTGACTTTTAGTTCAATCGCAGTGGTTATTATTGTATTTGGAATAGCTTACTACTTTCAAAACAAATCTAGGTATTGTTTTTATAATTATTATAAATGTTGTTGTATATTATTCAACTATAATTAAGTTTATATCAATTTGTGTATGATCAGTTGTATGTCTTAACTTTAAGCTTAATTTTATAGTCTATCCAACGAGAGAACATGCCATTTTTGTGCATATAGACTAACGCTAGAGCGTTCGTCGAGGCTATTTTCCCTTTTCCAAGCTGGCAATAGGCCGCTATAGGCCTTAGGAAACAAACGTGTTCTTATATATTGATTATATTTTGTTTGTTTAAAATAAAAATAATAAACAATCTTAAAATTTCTTTTTGGAAAAGAATGTTGGTGATAAATTAGTTTATTTTTTATAAACTTTATTTTATGTTAATGCTATTTTGTTTTATTATAATTTCATATTTAATTTATTACTTCAAAAAAAAAAAATTAAATACTGAATAACGTTTGATAATTATACATATCTAACATTCCTATAATATATTTTTGTTTTCTAATTTTCCCCAGTTAATTTATTTTTTAATTTAATAATTAAATGAATAATATTTTTTTTTTTTTTGTAGGTATATGGTAGAGGTAGCTGATTTTGATTTCGCAAATAACTCTGATATGGAATGCAAAACATTTAGAGAACGATTGCGTGATGCCATAAGTCAAGCGATTAACCGTACGCACGACTATTCTGAATATGATGGCAGTGAAGAACAAGTTGGTAGTTCGACTACAACTCAGAATCAAAAATATGGTAGTATGCAATGACCAAACATTAAAGTTGGCTCAAGTAGATGCGATGTCTAAACGATCATAATACATCGAGCCAACAATAAATTTAAATTATATAGAACTTACTTGCTACAGTTCCTTTAAAATATTTAGTATTTATATATATATATATAAACATAATTATTGACAGTTAACTTTTTGGCATTCCAAATAATTTTATTAGTTATGTTTTTAGCTTAAACTTCATTGTTTTGTTGCACACTGTATTTTTTTTTTTCTTTATTTTGGCATACCTAGTTATAATAAATAAGCATCACACATCTTATCTTATCAACAAAACATTTAAAAAAAATTAATATCGTATTCATTTTTCTTAATTATAATATAATGTTTTGTTGTGCCACCCCTTAACTTATGTTTCATGTAAGTTTTACATATAATTATTATTGTACATTATCAGTTTATGCTATACATTTCGTTATTTAATTAGGTACCATTTTTATTTATTTATAATTTTTTCTTTTTTGTGCATTTGCAGTTGTAAACTTATAATACTATTTTCTACCTATTGTCATTTGAAATTTTTCTTGTTTACTTTCATAACTATTTTTCATTGTTCTTAATGATTCCGTCGAGATATGATGCAGTACTTCAATTAATTGGAATGTCAGTAGCCCTAATTCTTGATATATTGTAAATTTTTTAGTGAAGTTTTTTTTTTTTTTTCATTCTTAAATTGCTAATAACCTACTTATTGATATAATTAAATGAATTCAGAATTCTAGATTTTTTTTTGTTTCAAAAATTTGAAAATATGCATTTTCATTATTTACTTAACTATAACATTCTGAAATAGAGTTTTTTTATAATGATTAAATTTTTAATAATTTATGAGCAATTAAAAATTACAGAAATACACCATAATATTTTGTTATTTCTACATTTTTATAATTATAGATTGATTATTTTTTTTTAAATTTTGAATCGTTTTCATTCATTTAAAATAAAAAATTATTCTTAATATCAATAAGTTATTTTATAAAATGCTATTTTCAAGTTTTTATAAATTATAAATAAAATTAAGATTTTTTGAAAAAATATAATAATATTGTAAACTATGGTAAAAGGAAGACTTTCATTATATTTCAAATTAGAGGAGCTAACATTTCAATTAATTATCATACTATTTAATAAATTAATTTTTCATTTCATCTTTATTTAATATTTTTTTTTCAAATTTTAACTAAAATTAAGATTCTTATGTAATAAGTGCATTTTCAGCTAGAGGACTGGACTATACCGGAATTTTTTTTTTATGTTATTTTTGATATTCAGTTTGTTTCATGGTATATAATACTCATAATTATTGTATTAACATATTCTACATGTTCTATTTTTAATTTATAGTAGTTTAATTTTAATTTGATGTATTTAGTAATCGACAATGTTTTATTATCGCCATACCAAATATTGTATTATTATTAAGCGCAACACCAATTTTTTCTGTAATTTTAGATTCCGAACGAATTGAAAAAGCATTATGTTTTTACAATGATGTTTATTGTTTTTTTTTATTTTTAACATTTGTTAGAATAACACTCGATCTGTAATAACAGTTACAATAAGCATGTGAGTGTAATAATAATAATAACATACATGTCATGAAAACATTTAAGAGATAAGCTACTAAGCAGTAACACTTCATCCTCCCTAAATTGATTAATTTTTTAATTTTAATTAATTAATTTTTTTATTCATCACATTAGTCCTTTAGATTTTTACAAGCAACCGCTATTTTTTATTTTATTTTTGAAAGAAAATATTTTGGATTCATAATTAGTATATTTATTTTATTTAAGATTTGGAACTGAATTTTATACGTATTTAAAATTATGTGACAGATAAGAGGAACATCACACAACGTGCAATCTGTTTCTTAACTTTACTTATAATTATTATATAATTTATCTAACATCTCATACGTATTTACACATTATAATATTTTGAACATTAAAAAAAAAAAAAAAAAAATTACCTAGCATTAATATACAACTTTATCACGGTTGATATGTAAACATATTAATTTACGAGCCCCGATTAAAACTATATCAAATAATAATATTAAATCATAGCATTATAATAAATTAATTGTAAATAAATTAAACACAACATTTTACTATAACCGCATCACAATATTTAGTTTAAGAAAATATTTTGTTTCAATACGACATTTATATTCATTACGACTGGCATATAATAATAATAATAATTACAAGTCTAAGTAAAATTATTAAATTAATTTATAAACATTTTATCATAGAAATTCAATGTGTATTACGGTTTATGATCTTTTTTTTTTTTTTATTTCACATTTGTTTTTCACATCAAAATAGATTTTCAGAAACTTATTTTTATCAATAATCTTATCATATTATATATTATATTATGCTATTGTTTATTGTTTTTCAACATATCTTAACAAATTATGTGCCAATATTTATAGTAAAGACAATATGCCACAGTGGCAGTGACAATATTTTATTAATTACTTGTTCTAATTTATTTAATACTTGACTGTCTCAACTAACAACAATAAGACATTTATTACTAAATATTTATGTATCATTAATAAATAATTACCAAATGGATATTTGAAGTATCGAAAATCTATTTCTCACCTAAGTAATTTATATTTAAATAATTTAGCCATCAATTTGACTCCATATAAAAATTGATCATATTCAAATTTCCTATAACTTTTGTCAATTGACAACATTTTGATCAATTGAGTGGCTGCGACTAAACTAAAGTGAATAATATTGATTGATTAGCAATTTAATTGAAATTTTATTAATATGTACATTTTGAAATTTTTTAATTTATAAAATCATTTTTTTTTTTCCATGTCTTATAATATTATTTTATTGGCTATAATGTTTCCTTGCGTGATTAATTTATAAGATTTTTATTGTATAAATGAATAATATTATGTATTATATCTACAATGATTATTGTTATAGTAGTTTTATACAATTTTAGATTACCTAAGTTTTAGAAATTTAGAATGGTTGTACATATCCATTATTTAGCAAATGACTTTACCTACATAATGTATAATTTTTTTTTTTTTTATACAAATTAATAATAATACTGTATATTACAATTTTAACTATTTACTATGAATAATTTTAAAATTTATAGAAAATTTTTACATATTATGTGTGTTAAATTAGATAATGTTCAAGTTATATGTTATAATAATATATTAAAAACTAATGTTACCGTATTATATGTTGAATATAATATACATTAAACAATATTAAATTAGACATCACAAAAATACAGATTCATTCTAATTTAATAATTATGTATATTTTATTATTTTACTGTACATTCGCAACTAATAGATTTCACCTCTTAAAGCAAAGGAGTAGTTCAGAGTTCAGCTACCCTCAAAACTGCTTATATTCCTTCCAGATTTTTTTTTTATAATTGCATAAGATTAATGCCTTGGGGGGGGGGATAATTCAAGTAAACAAATTAGCCCTCTCACCCAAATTTTTTATTTTAGTCGCGTCAATGCCTTAATGTTTGTGAAGGACAATTATTTTAATCTAAATATAGTGAAGCTAATCATTACCATTTTCAATTTAAGATTCTAAAGAATAGAGAAGAATGTATGGTTTTTGTATGCGACAGGTTTAACCACGATAAAAATCAAAAACTTCACCTTGTTTCTACTTTAAATATAATGTTGTTTTAAATTCTTAATAGGTTTCAAAAAAAAAAAAAAAAAACAATTACAATATGAGTACAAGTTTTTATACAATATGTACCTAACTAAATTTTCATGATATCAATTTTAGTTATTTAATGGTAACTGGTGCTAGAAACTTGGAATTCATACAATTTATCAACAATATTTTGTACGTCAGTTTTTTGGTATAATGAACTTTATTGATTAAACTTAAATCAGTAAGTTTGATTATATTACAGTCTTTAAAGTTAGAATTTGTATAAAATTGGTCATTTTTATGAAAAATAACAAATAATTGTAAAAAAATTTTTTTTTAATTTTCAATAGTTAAAACCTAATAAAACTTATAATTCTTTATGCAATAGTAATTTTTTCCCCAAAATGATTCCTCAAGTGTTTTCTACTTATGGTCAGATTTGCTTAAAAGCATGGGCGCCGACTATTGGGGTGCTGCGGTGCTCGAGCACCCCATGGTTCATTTCATGAGATAAATAAAAGTTATAATTATTAAATACCTTAATATTATACATGTTTAGAAATATAAACATAAATAATCATTTTTATTACTAACATATTATATATGACTATATACATATATATATATATATAGAACTAAGTATAAATGGTTATCTCATGATGTTCAGAATGAAATATTATCTCTTTTATCTAAAGAAGTACAATAAAATCTTATTTCTAAAATAAAAGATGTTTTTTGTTATTCAATAATATTGCAGGATGAATGAAACACGAGACATTTCCAATAGAGAACAAATAATGTCTGTGTGCTTTCGCATCGTAGAGAAGAATTTTAATATATCAGAACATTTCTTAGGATTTTTTGAAACTCCTTATGCTGACGCAGCACAGACATTAT